>JAVQKC010014908.1:0-25531 GCA_036025475.1 Philypnodon macrostomus
AATCACTGTACCAAGTTTCATTGCTCTCTGCCAAAGTAAGTGTGTCCAGGGTCCCATAGGGGTCATAAACATGGGGGCGCTATAGAGGCATTCTTTATTTGACCTCTGTAATGTGCCAAAATTCATGCGATTTTGTTTATGCTCAGCTGGAGTAATGGCTCAATTAAAGTGACATTAATCCTGCTGAACATGAACAAAATCTCCCAAATTTTGGCACAGTGATCCGGGCCAGTGTATATTTAATGTACATAGACAAATTACAGAGGTCAAATAAATGTGATTCAGGGCATTTATTAATTAATCATAGAAGTACCAAACTCAATCCAGTTCAGCGGCTTCATGATATGTAACTGTCTAGAAAAGTTGAAAAAGGTCCAGCAGAGTACTTAATTAATGACTTCATTAATATTAATCGGAGAAGTATCAAACTCAATCCGGTACGGTTGCTTTATGATATGTACCTGTGTGCAAAAGTTGACGTGGACCAACGTGATTCCATAATATTACCAGGTTCCTACATTGGCAAAGACCTGTATGTTCAACACTGGACACTCACTCAATCTCCATGCTGAGCAGCTCCAGTAGTGCAGTGAATATGCCCATGTCGTAGAGCAGAAAGACATTGTGCCTGGACCAGTGGAGCACGTCCACCTCTGTGTCACACTCATCAAACACTCCTGCAGACCAGAGGAGAAATGTGAGATAACACACAAAAAATCCAATATGTCAGCACAGAATATACAGGATCAAATGTCTAGATCTCCAAGTACTGTACTGTTTATCATCATCTCAAACTGACTGCTACTTTTTATTGCATAGATCTACTTTTTCCACATTAGGGCTTTACATTTTCCAGACATTTACTAATTGCTGTCAAAATAAGTAGTGATATTCATTTAGCTCGAGGCTGTCCATACCCTTGCATTTTGTAAATCAATATATGCACTTTACTATACGGAGATGCCAATGAAATAATGTTTTGGTTTTATATGAACTATACTTCCATGCTTTACATCCTCTGTCTTCAATAGTCTACAGTGAGTTTAATATTGATTTGCCATAAGTTTTAAGCCAGATGCCCTTCCTGATGTAACCATCTCATTTATCCCAGTTTGGGACTGGTACAAAGAGTACACTGTATTGCAATCACTTGTGGGTAAACACGTATCATTGTATTATGCAGTGCTTCAGATAAACTGTAAAAGTAGCTATGTTGTTATTTAGAGTTGCGCTGGTCCTTACTCACCCTGAGCCAGGTAGAGTATGGCCCGGGCCACCTTCAGTCTCTTGTCCCGGTCAGTCACCTCCAGAGCGTCCAGTAACCTCATCACATAGGCCCTCTGCTCCTCCACGCTCAGCTCTGTCCACCTTCGACCCTTAGCTGCACATGGATGGTAGTGAAGTAAGTTAGTTATCGTCTAAGTATGAACAAGCTAGACCACAAGACCCATTGGTTTTGTGGGTCAAGGTCTTTTCCAAATGGACAACTAATAATAACATTACATAACATAGAACCGGAGGGTTGGCGGTTCCACTCAAAACTGTGCATACTTTAGTTGTGTCCTTGGGCAAAACACTTAACCCTAACCCTAACCCACATTGTTTATGAATGGATGTGGTTGTGTGATTGGTTGTGGTCAAAGGGGCTGTAGGTGCGGTATGGCAGCCAAAGCTTCCGCCAGACTTCCGCCAGCTGTGGCTCCAGAAGTAGCTTACCACCCCCAGTGTGTGACTGTGGAGAAAAGCACTATATAAAACCCATGCATTATTATTATTATAACATTGGCATTGATTTATATAGACTTCTTCAAGGCTCCCAACGCTTATCAATGGGTCCATTATTGCCCCTAGTAGTGAATGAATGTGTAGTTATTTGTCTATAAATGTCAGCCCTGCATTTAACTGGCCATTGTTGAGGATATACCCCACCTAATGCCCATAGTTGCTAAGAAGGACTCCAGTCACTAGCAACCCATAATGAGAAGTCTTTGAGAAGAGCTTTACCAAACAAACTTCACACATCAACAAGACAGCATATATGTCTTGTTCCCCTTTTAAGCCTATTTTTACATTCAAAATCACATATTTCATCACCATCAGAGCAGCGCAGATCTACATTTGTGGAGTCTGACTTGCACGCTCTCAAATAATACAGTACAGTCTTGAAATGGAAGACGACTGAATTAGACTCATCAAGATAATCACAGTCATTTAGGAGAGACAGTGATGAAACTTACAAAAGCCGTACAGGAAGCTTTGGAGACAAACCTACACGAGGCTCGTATAAAGAGTGCATTCAATCGCAGAGCTTTGAAAAGACTGATGTGAAAGGCAGTGCGCTGGTGTATCTTGGTACAACAGCAGTGTGAATCTTTGCTAGTTATTACCACTGTTCTGAGAAGAAAAGAGTCCCTACATCAACGTCACTTGTACAAATTCTGCACTATTCCTACACAACCGAAAGACAAAGAAATACCTAGGTCAACGAGTTGAACACAGGGTTATAAAGAGACAGTCGACATGAAATCAGGGAGATATGGTACAGGACATTATAAGTCTTGGTTACCTTGGTAATTAGGGGTCTGCAGTGGTTAATGTAGTTCAATTTCCACTCCAACCTGTTGGACATCCTTTTGTTGTGTCTTGCCTCCAGCGTATACAAAACTGGTCTGGTGTCATTGTCATAATTAGACAGGCAGTACTAGGCATGGTATGGCTGCCACACTGTCAGTTTGCCACTGGGCAACTGTGGCTACAGAGATAACTTACCACTACTTCTGTGTGACTGTTACTATTTTGCACAATTGTGAGATTTTTAGACCAGTTTGATTCCAGGTCTGTCACTACTGTATAACTTTACCATTGTGACTTGTGCCTTGGCAGGTCAGTGTTTCAACAATTTCAGGTGAAAATCAGGTGAAGCACTGACCCATAGCCTACCCTGCTTTCAGCTTCATGATAACACCAAGGTTCACTTCAGTAAAGCAGCTTTGTTCTTAGGTTACAAACATTAATCACATCATGACAGCTTTAAAGAGCTTTGATGTCATTGGACAGAACAGGACACTGTTACACAGAGACTGGCTGGAAGCATTACTTAATTAAGCTTGTTCACTTTTGCCATGACATATTTAATTTAATTTTCTTCTTGTCCTGTTAGGAGTCGTGGGTGACTGTCTATCCCAGTAACTATGGGCCATAGGCAGGGTACAAAATAGCCTACTTTATATTGATTTATAACTTGAATGTGACAGAAGCGTCTTTTTCCTCTACATAGAATTAGACTGGTCTCTGTGGCTTCAAATAATCAAACATCCAATAAACCATTCCTGGATGCAATTGGATAGACTTATTTACTTTTATTTGTATAAAATTTGTATAAAATAATTTCTACAGATTGGGACGGGCTGTGAAGGTATTCCAGACCCAATTCATAGCAATATATTATTTTAAATGAACGGTTATAGGGAACTATTAGCAAATCATAAACAATACCATGGCTTTTAAAATCCTCTTCAAAGTAGTCTCTGTTCAGGGCAAATTCAGGCTCCTCTGTGTAACTGTAGAGCTCTGTGGAAACAATATGGGACACAATGAAATATTAAGAAGTATGAATGTATTAAACAAATTCAGTTTATGCACAGTCTGATAGTTGGTCAGGCTGTGTTGCATGTTGACAGCATTTGTCATCATTGACCCCATGGAGCTGTCTCTAAAAGCTGGTTTGTTTGGGTCAGCCAATATGACTAACACTAGCTGTCATATCAGCTGTTACCTACCAGCTGGACAATTGTTCTTATTTTTAAAATGACTGTTTGTTACCATCTCAATCTGGACTTGAGCATGAGCTGATGTAATTCAGCTGAACGTACTTTGAAGACAACTGGTCCTGGATGATAACTTCAGCCATGCTACATCCAATAAAGATACTAGTCAATACTGATTGTAGCCTCGTGCTTCCAGCCTCAATGTGGCCAAACAATGGGTCAAATGAATGACTTTTTCATGAAGGCATATTTCTACCTGACTTCTCAGCATTTCTGTGTTTAATATAGTTAGAATTTGTTAGAACATTGTTGTAGATAGGAGATTTAGTCATAAAATACAAAACATTGAATCAAATTTTGCAGTTTTGTATTTGTACTTGTGGAGATTATGCAGAATTATGTACCAAATAAATCAGAATTCATGCTGCAAGCCTGAAGTGTAACCAGTGTTTTGATTTGACCATGGTATACATTTGTACAGCCTCACCTGACAGTTCAGCGGTGAGTGCATCTGTGTCTCCGTACTCAAACTCCAGGTTGGGAGACTCCATGGAGCTCTGTCAAAACAAAACACCCACATTACATTACTCAGCTACTGTACAATCACAGCTGCCCACGTGCCTACAAGCAAACAGAGACACAAACATACTGTAGGTAGGACTCCCATTTCACCACTCCAACAGCTCATTCATGACTACACACTTCACCCACTCACTCTCCACAGGCTCCATGGCTTCATTCTGGGCATTATACTGTTTATTTTTTCTCATATGATGAAATTATTAGCACTTATTTGTTTATTTTGCTCCAGTACAATCCTCTGAACTGAAGTATTGAGTTTGGATTTCTGTTTACCAAGACAACATTCAAAATCTATACAACTATAATTCTATTCTTAAGTGTCTTGCCCAAGGACACAACAACAGAAATCAATCGGCAATCTTTTGGTTAGCCCAAGCCCCTATTCATTGAATCTTTTACTGTTACACCGCAACATTGTCAGCTGGATCTCCAGGCAACAGTGATTAGCCTTTTGACCCTGGCTCCTTCTGGGCGCTGCCACTCACCGGTCCCCATGGTGCACACTTTTATAATGAGTGTGAATCAAAAGGATGGTATAGGAGCTCAGAGAATAGAAACGTCCACACTACAGCTGCAGCAGAAGGAGTAGACGGAGACAGACTGGTGGTGTCTATTCAAGAGCTGCAGATGAGCTGGTGTTTCAGAGCAGGGTCACTCAAACCTGACTCTTAACCTGAGCTCAGCATGTGTGGACACCAGCCCCTGAAGTGTAAGCCTGAAGTTTCAAGTGAATGATTTCAAGGGCTTTTATTGTCATGGTCATTCTCCTCTGACCTGTGGCGTTTTCACACACACAACTTGATATGAACATAGCTACAGGCCATATGGTACTTTCCAATTAAGATTGTTTATGCATGATAGTAAAAGCTGGATGATATAATGCTTTTATTGATCTGACATTTAAACCCTTTACTATAACGGAGGCAATATTGTCTAACTGAAATATTTTGCTTCCTGTTACATGTATGTGGAGGATATGAACTGATGAAGTGTTGAATTTATATTAAGTTAATGAGAAATGCTAATTGGTCCTAGAGGCAAAGTAGAGCTGCAGGCGACTAAACTAAATCAGCTCACGTAATTCACTAAATAAAACAGCAATTATAGAAAAAAGGACTGAGACCATAGACCTTGGGAGCTTCAGGTTCAATGCTCTACCCATTGAGACACAACACACATGCGCACATCTAGATCCACACCATAAGTATTCATAAAATAAAATTATATCTTACTTGGTCTATTACTTTATCATGATCAAATCAACTGCAATCCAAATTACCCAAAGGTGGCAAATATATAAGCTCTTTGGTGTAATAACTAACATCCGTACCAATCTGACCGCATACATGGGAGTGAACATGGTTTGACAGCACAGTTGCCCAGTCTGCTTGTTGTATGTTGCAGTATGTTACAGATCCTCTATAGCCGTTTGCCTGTCTTCTGTAATGTTCAGTATCTCAAGTGTGGAATGAGGCAAATCACGCTAAAAAGGCTCCATACAGGTATATACGGAAGCCTATCTGTATTATTCATAGTCATTATATTGAAGGTTGCTTATTTGGGGTTCTGGCAACACTGTTTGACAGGAGTGGAGGAAAGAAGATTATCCCAGCATCACAGTGATAGTAAAACACTAGTAAAAGTTCCCTGGTCTAACTAGTAGTAACTGAAATGGTGAGTGCCAGTTCAGAATGTCATGTTGCTACATGAGGTCAGAGATTCAAATAACTCCTGTGACAACCACAGTATGCTAACAACTGTATCTGACAGCACAAAACATCAAAACTCAGTGTGTACTACAGTGACAGGTATCTAGTCTAACATGTACCTGGTGTGCATAGATTGTTGAAGTTTGATCATGCCTTGGGGAGCAGGAGAGTAAATAAGGATGTGCTCTGAGTCAGTGTATCTTTGGGTAACTGTCATCTATAAATACACCTGCAGACTCCAGCGGCTCCATGTTTGTTTAGAACACACAGTCTAAACTATTGAAATGTAATATGACTGCATTACTGTGGCACTTTGTAAACCAGGAAGAGGCACCTATTGCATTAATGTTCCGTTCTTCCATCCGACAGAAATCTACACTGTCAATCCAATAATGTTGAGGCCAAATAATCCCAAAAATAGCTTAGATGCTGGTTTAGTCCTTGTTCATCTTTAAGGTTTTGATTTACACCCAATTTTGACTAGCAACTCCAGAGTATATTTCTGTTTAAATTCACATTGATAATTAGTTAGTTGTTAAGTCAAACATTTGATTACATAATGCAGCCCTATTTAGTGATATAAAGACAACTCTACCTGAAGAAAGGGGTCTGTTGGTCATTTCACTTCCACCTGAACCGTCCAGATCGTGTAGCTCAGTTCTGCGTTTGCTGCAGGTGTCTCAGCATTTCGCACAGTGCTGCCTCTGCACTCTCCACCCATTTATGACACTGACTGCTATAATAGTGAAGTATCACAACACAACTAGAAAGTGTGGACTCGCTAGTATACTGCTAATTACACCCACTAGTCAGCTTATTAGCAGGACCAATTTACCTGCTCAGGAGCTCAAATAGCTAATCACCCCATTCATTTGCATCAGACCAATGGATTTAGCGTATGTTTGAAGTACACAACAACATAACACATTGAGTGGTGGTTCTGTGAGTGGAAAGTGGCTGGGTTGAGATAGAAGTGAGGCAGCTTTAGCTCAGATAACCAATGGTTGCATCAAGGTTTGCTGAAGACCATGTGTGAATGCAGTTAACCATAATAAAGTGGAGTGTATACCGTCAATGTTAATAGAGTTGAAAATACTGCAGTTCTGTGTGCCATTTCAAGAAAAAAGACAAGCCAAAGTAAAATGAGTCTGCAATTATTTTACATTTATAGCTAATGGATACATTTGACTGTTGGAAATAGACAGGGTATACTCAAACATATAATAGACAGGGTATACTCAAACATATAATGTTTGTGTAATGGTGATAGCCGGCACCTATTGTATATGCCCAGTCAAAATAAAAAGACTAATGTAATTTACCCAGTGGAATTGAATCTTCTGTTCAGCCTGCAGTTCACTTTTACATCTGTTGGTGGTATGGGTCTCAAATATGCATGATTTTAAGTGTATGTTTGGGACATACTGTATATAATGTATGTGTGTTGTTCTTATAACAGCTTTCAGACAAGGTTTGACTCATGGTGGGCTGCAAATCCTTGAGACTCAGCCTTTACATTCAGACGCCAATTCACCTGTGATCCCATTACAGTGTGTTAGCAAATATGCCCCTGGTTTATCATTACTACAATACCAATGATTAGTATCCTAAGCCAGTCATAGCATTATTACACTGTGAAGGGTCAGGTTCATGTTTTGGATCTGGTTTTGTTTAGCCCCTGAATTGGTTTAGTCCTGTTTTAGTTCTGGTTTAACTTTGACTAGTTATCCTACTTCAGAGCTTTGTGTTTCTATATAGAGTTTGTAAACAGAAAGTTCTAAATTCTGGAATGTTGTCAACTGGAGGCAAGTCCATAATACATTTATAATGGAGAAACAAGCATCAGCCACAAAATATCACAAATTAAGATGATGTCAAAGCCTGGTTAGGACACATTAGTGAATGTACCTCACACTGTATGTTTATTTACAACAGTTAGACTTTTGGCTGGAGGAAAAATTCTTGATTTTTAGGTTTTCCTGGACAAGTCCTTACAGAAACGTTGGTGACCACAACAGTTAGTTCATCGTATGCTCAGAATTATTCTATCTCTCACAAGAAACAGTACTTTTTTGTAAAGTTAACTCACTTTTGCTCCAGTCGCCTCCATTCCTGAATTCAGAACATTCGATATGACACACATGTTAAAGGGTCTATACATTCAACATCACAGAGATTATGTAATGTACAGGTCATTGTATTAACCTTTATTTAACCAGGATAAAAAACTCATTGAGATTGCAAATCTCTTTTGCAAGAGTGTCCTGGCCAAGAGGCAGCAGCAAAACAGCAGTTTACCACACAATCATCCACACATCACAGTAATATATCAACGCTCATGTAACAATGTTCCTGAAATATCATGCTGATCGATTTGACTTGTCTCTCAGATCTAGCTTTTTTCACCATTTAACCTCTATTCACCAGTTTGAGTTTTCTCTTTGTCCAGCTGATAACACAAATCCAGTTCTCTCGTCTCCTCTCTGCCCACTGGCACCACTTCCCAAACCCACATCAGTGCAAACAGTGGCACACAGTCAAA
The DNA here is from genome assembly GCA_036025475.1 of Philypnodon macrostomus. Lineage (NCBI taxonomy): Eukaryota > Metazoa > Chordata > Actinopteri > Gobiiformes > Eleotridae > Philypnodon > Philypnodon macrostomus. The sequence continues at coordinate 8,601 of JAVQKC010014908.1, forward strand.
TTGCCCACTGCCCACCCCCCACTTTGACCAACATATACCACACACTGCCATTTATACTGGGCCGTTTACTGGTCACTAATGAGGGAGAATATTAGTCTCATATTTTTTGGCATAGTATATTGTCAGTAGGGCTGTAGCCGACTGGACTGCACACACATGACTGACTCGGGTCTGGTTTATAAGGACCATTGAGAGGGTATATTCACACAGGCACTTAGATGTTTGATGTTTTGGTTATTAGCCCACCAGACCAGCCTTCCCCCAATCCATGTCACAGCACACAACAGATATGAATATGCTCCAGTTCACTCCAAAACATGTACTGGCACACACACACACACACACACACACACACACACACACACATACACACACACACACACGGAAGTGAGTGGATCTGGCTTGGCTCCACATTCTCTAATATATGAGCAGAATGACTAAAAAGCCTTTCACATTTTCATTTCTATTGTGTTTTGTGACAATCAGATTATAATCCACAAGCTTTAGGTCAGAACACAATGAAGAATGCATTAGGCCTTGGCCACAGTGCAACATTGTATGTATCGTCTTAAACACAATACAATTGAAAATATAATTGTACAAAATATAAATGAAAATAGTGTCAGATATTTAGAGGAGGTAGTTCTCAAACCCTATGGGATTATAGGCAAATGGAACTCTACTCTAAATGATAAAGTACAGTACAGTAATAGAGAGTATAGTGTAAAAACGTGATGTATCTCTCGTCCCCATCGAGTGCTGAATGGATCTGTCATATTTAACACTAATGGATACACTGCCTTGGAGCATACCAATGGACAACACAATGACCAGCTGAGAAAAAGTACAGCTGACTAAAGTACGGTGGCCCTGGAAGGCAAAACACATACACAAATTTCAGAGGTGCACACACAAAAACAAAGTGATTTTCACAAAAACCAAAAGCGAAAGTGTGCACTCAAAACCCAAAAATGCTTTTTTGGTTTGTGTGTTTGGTTTTTAGTGCACACTTCTGAAATTGGAAGAGTGCTTTTGGTTTGTGTGTGTGCACTTCTGTAATTTGTGTATGTATTTTGCCCTTCAGGGTCACCGTACTAAAGTCATTGTAAAATTATCTCTGAAAAACATTGCACATGGAAATAAACGAGGGATGAGGACTAAACACGGCACAAGTGAGTCCTCACAGAACACATTTGAACACTGAACATGGTTTGTTCTAGACCACCACCTCATTCATAGAAACAGCCGTCTGATATTCAGTAGTCAGCAGAAGAATATGGATGTAACAATATTTCAGCCTACTGCAAATACAATGTTATGACAGCGGTGTACTTGTTTATAGTGGAGGATAAGTGGCTTTTATGGACCACATTCAGTTGTTTTATTTATGGCCTGTGACAGATCTGACTAATGAGACATTGACTAAATAAATCATCCTGAACACAAGGCACTAACTTTAGCCTATTTGTGTTTATATGACTGCATTATTAAAGCAGCTTCAGTCAACCAAATGGGACACCAGTCAAATCCGACCCAGGGGTCCACTAACAGGTCCTGGTTTTATGACACATGAAATCTCTATTGCATATTTTCTTTTGTGCACTCTGTCGGTCCTGTATCCCGTGCAGGAGTGCATGGAGCCCTAAACAGTGACTGATACTATGGGGCTGGTATGTGTAGTGGTCTTGTGACAGCCCACCTGCACCGGGCACCGCTGTAGGATTACTGCGGGTTATTTATAGGCGCTGCTCCAAAATAACACAGTGTCTGCGGCTGCCTGCTGTCGACTCGCACAGGCACGCTGTCCGGCAGCATGGCCCTTCTCAGTCACAGCTCACAGTGTAGGCGCAGGGTAAAGGAGCGTTTAGGCAAAGCTCCCCAGCAACAACACACACACTCTCTCCCTCCACAGCAGCCCACAGCAGCCCACAGCAGCCCTGTACTGTAACTGTACATTCATTTACCTCCGACTCCTTCTGCTGCTCCTTGAACACATCTTTGGCTCTAGCCTTGTGCCTGTCGCCGTTCTCGTTAAGGTTATTAATGATAGGTACCTCCATGTCGTCCGCCTGCATCTTGTCCCGTGGCCGAGGCTCACTGTGTCCTGCGTGGGTCTGTCACCGGTACATCGCTCCACGAGCTCGCTCCGCTCTGCACCGCGCACACACATGCACTCACGAGGACGCACGGTAGAAGTTGAGGATCCGGTCCTCCTGTCTCTCCTGCCTCAAGTCTGTTTGATTCACTGTCCCTGCATGGCTCGAGAGGGCGGGGTTAAACATTACGTATGACAGCAGCGTCAGCTGATCACATCAAAGGATCGTCACTTACAAAAAAAGAGCCCGGTGAAAGTGTAGCTGATCCGGAGTTTGATACAGAGCGATGCATTGAGTGTGTGAGTCCTTATATGGCCTACTACCACAACACAATTGTATTTAGTTAGTTTATTTAGATATTTATGTATCCTACCTGTGCCTACATGCAGTGAAAGATGCCAAAACACAACACAATACCGTTTCTTGTAGGCTATCTGAAATAACACAGTAGTCTTGTAGTTTATATGCAATCATTCTGGGGTTGTGCAAATTTAAACAATTAAATACATACCTATTGTTTCCGTTTTTTTCAATCAGAACGTTTTAATTGGGCTAATCTCTCTCTCGAGTACCTTCAGTACCCAGGTGATAATCCCGTATGTTCTGGTGATAAGCATGTTACAGCATATACATTACATACATATACAGTCCCTTCTCTTCTGCAGCAGGTCTATGCCCACGTCTTAATGAGAGACGCCTGTAATGGAGGTCCCCCTGGTGCAGCTCACCTCCTAGACCTGTGAAGAGTGAATTATTGATGTATGTGACTTTGTGGGGGTGGGTTTAGGCTGCTACACACTGCCCACACGTGAACCCACTTAATAGACATGAGTGGATTGTGTGTGGATATTATTAAACAGCGGCTCAACAGGACTTTTGTACTGGACAATGGAACTAAAAGGATCCGTATAGAGCAATCAGGTAGGACGCAGCAGCACTCAGATACAGGCTGCGTCTTTGACTTAGATATAACAAAATATAGGCCATAAACATATGAATTATTAGTTCACTGAAAAATGCAACCAAGCAAATTGTCCTTATACAAGAAAAAAAGAAGAATTAAAATCTATTTTCATTGATTATGCAATAGGGTCTGTATCGCTCATGTCAAAATGATCAAGTACCTGTTTTTAAAGTTTTGGAATATTCAGTACAAGCAAGCCACTTTGTAAAATAGTGATAGTGGCTAGAGTCAATAGTGAATTTACTGTACAGATGTACAATATTCATCTTACAGTGTTTCGATGTTTTTTAAGAAGCAGAGAGAGAATAAAGTCAAGTACACTGACATCTGTAAAAGCCTCGTCAGGACATTTCAAATTGAGTGCTTCTTATCTTGTCCGCATTTGAGCCCGTGATGCAGACACCAGTCAGTATCAGTGAGGTCTCTGTTGAAGTCGGAGATGTCTGTGTCGAGGTCAAAGCCACAGTGACAGACTTCAGCAGCTGCACACTCCCATCCCCCTCACAACAACACAGACACACATCAATCTAATAGGACCACAGAGGGCACTTTCTCAGCTTTGGACCTTATAATGTGGCACCCATTGTAGTCTTGTGCTGCTGTACGCCCACCTGCATCGTCCTCATGGTTAGAGTGCATAAATCTTGGATCAAGTTCAAAAACACCACCATGTTAAGTCACAAATATTGTTACACATAAACACTTCTACATATGTGCATGATTAAATACAGCGCGTTCACTGTGACTCTCACAAGCACGTAAAGCAGACCTACCTAATAAAGTGGCCGAGTACTGTATACTGTAAATAAAGACAACACGCTGTACAATTTTTTACATCTTTATTCATTGAGATTACAGAATTGTATTATTGCTCATCATCTACTATTATCACTAGCAATATTTGAACATAGGGTTTTCTTTATTAGACAACTTAAACATGTTTGAGATTTGCCAGTTTTGCAATGAGGATTTAAAATGATAATAAATACAGGAATTGGATCTTTTTTTTTTCATGTTTTCTTGTTTTACAGTCGTACACTTTTAAGCTGTTGTCATACAGTATTGTATATAGTCGTTTATATACATATTACAATGCTGGTGTTTTCCCACGCCCTCCCCAAACACGTGTTGGCCAGCTCATGGGCTGACAAAGACAGTTTCGACGCCCCTAACGCGCACGGCCAGGATCCGTGAGGCAACTTCTCAACAAAGCGACCTACAAAAAAGGGATGTGTACCACACTTAGACTCACATATAGTCCGTTCTTATCTCAATATCTCTCCCTCAAGAGGCCGGTTAACCACATTCACACGTAAAAAAAAAAAAAAGGAACTTAAGACAGCGAGCATAAAGGGATATTATACATAGACAACAGGTGGTGCTAGTTTCAGAGGGTTATGAACTGTACTGAGACAAACTGGGACAGTGAGACGCGGAGGTGACATGGTGCATGATGCAGTATAGGCTCGAGTTATTACATTGTAGTTTGTTTTCATGCATAAAAAGTTCATTTGTTGGTGCTTCTCATAGTGGTGTGTTTTTTTTTCAATTGTGTGCATGTGCTATGGCAAGAAATATGGCTCTCTACCAACCAGGCATAATGTTATGACCACTGGCATGTAAATAACAGATTCTCTCTTTATAATGGCACCTGTTAGTGAGGGTTCAGGGATTTCTAGGCAGCAAGTGAACATTTTGTCCTCAAAGTGGTGAATGTTGATGGGTAGAGACAACTGGCTCCCGGTCTGCATCATGTGGTCAGTATCTATCAAAAGTGGTCCAAGGAACAGTGGTAAACTCGGTGACAGGAGACACATGTGGCAAGTGAAGCCTGGACCATAACAATATACTCAAGTCGGTGGTGGTCATAATGTTATGGCTGATTGGTGTATAGTATCAACTCAAGTCAGCATATTTTTAAAAACTGTATAGTGTTGTGCAAGTAAAAGCAGCAGCATTTTTGGATAAATCTAATTGGTTGAGGTGCTGAGCTAGACATAGCGCGATGCACCCGTTGTCAAATAAAATTTAATATAATAAAAAGAACCGCAGAATGATGGTGACTATGTTGCTTATTGTTGTAAGAATTGCACACATTTTACAGTGTACGTGAAAACTCCTCTTGGGATACAAATGCTTCATAAACACAGTAAAAAAAAAAAAATACTCTGATTTAGTTTTTGTAATCTAAACTCCTCTAATATAACCACAGAGTACCAGAAGGTTATGCTATGTGTGATGAACGGTATTTAGCACCACACGTTAAAAAGAGGACCTGATTGAGAACTTGAGTACCGGAGCTGGCGGCAACTTCCTGTGCATTTGGTTTTTCGAAATATTTCATCACAGTATTCATAGTGAGTATTTTTTTTACATGTATAGATAAAGATGTACAGTACTGTGCAAATGTTTAAGGTGGGTTTGAAGACATGCTGTTAGGTAAATAGCTTTTTAAAAATATTCAGGTAGGTTCTTCCCAATGTTTCATTATTGGTTGTAGGCTGCTAACATCTTTCCGTCTCTTCATGCCAATTCCAGACAGGCTCAGTGATGTTTAGATCAGGTTTGTTGAGCTAAACGTATGCACTGACTGTATGACACATTTCACTATTTACACATAAACAATACAGTAAATCCCTTGTAATGACAGCCTTCCAGGAGTCTAATACTTTACAGTAAAAAGCTTAGGCCCTCGATAGCTTCTTCAATACTGGTTCAAGAAGCCAATGAGATGGTTTTACTGTTTTTTGAGTGCTAAAAATTTGTCGAGTTAAGAAAGTGCAGGCTGGTCTATAAGGAATAATTTGCACATATAATAAACAATAAAAACATGTGAATCTCCATGAAAGAAATAAAAGTCATGATATGATTGGACCCTGAGATCCCGCCTTGCCCCGCCCATTACATTTAAACCCCGTCCCTCGTCTCCCAACAATACACACACACAAAAATGAACAAAATAATAATCATCATCATCACAAGTAGAAAAGACCACAACAAAAACAGAAAAATGTGTCCGTCACTAAAGCTTCAAAATGTTCATCTTTCACACAGATTTTGAATCACGATTTCTATATAGTATGTATGTTTTTAGGTCATCTTTAATAGTTAATATTAATAATAATAATAAAAGATCTGGCAATGAAACAAAAGGATGGAGGAGTACATACAACTTGACACACATTGGGGTATCTAAAGTGTTCAAGATTATGGCAAATGATTCAGAGTTTCCCATACATTTAGATGAGTCTATGGTGAGGGCAGTGGTTTGATAATACCAATTCATTAGTTATTATTAACATTTTAAGATTGGAAAGATCATTTTATTTTGTCAATTTTGGTGGATAAGATTAGGAATGTCTTTTTATGATGGGAGGAAAATGATGATTATCGAAACGTCACATCAGGGCAGCACAATTATACATCATAAATGTATCAGATTAAATCGGGGAAAAAGCAATATTCCTATAGCAAGAAATGTTCTCCATGTGAAAGAAATGCACAGTCAAAATAACAACAAATATATCTAACTATGATATCAGATAAATGATCACAAAATTTAGACCTGGTTTAGTCTTTACAAAATTTGCATTTAGCCACGGCTTTCACCAGTGCATCCATTGCCTTGCATCATTATTGCAATCTTCAGCATATTTTGTGTTGTGCATGTTTTCTAGTATTGTGGGGCCCTCCACCGGAGTCTTTTGAATGAATCGGAAACCCTGAAATGAATAAAATGTGATTGAATAGTTGGACAAATAGAGTGGTGTATGGCAGGAGCAGCTTCAGAAAGAGTTTTATGAGAAGTGGTGTGGTCAAGCTTGAATAAATTAATTAACTGCCACATGAGCAGGAAAGACATGCCCTCTTCACCCCTGGTTGCCCCCGGTTACCCCCTCACAGGCTCAGAGCACCTCTGGTGTATAAAGCGGATGTGTACTGAACTGGTCTGACTTCTGCCCATCCAGCGGTATCTTCTGGTTCCTTCTTTGAGTCTGTGCGATTCATACAGTAGTGAGGTTTTTTACTCAGTCCACTGCCGGCAATGTTTAATACCTGAAATAAAGACGCAACATGTTAATGAACAATAGATGTGGATTTGGATCAGTTCTGGTTTGGTGCTGGTTTAGACCTTTTTCACCCGAGCTTAGTCCAAGACCTGGTTAAGTTCTTGTTTACCAATTTCCCTGCATTAAACCTTCTTTTCTTCATACACACGCGTGAAGAGAATGTTCTTTAACAACATTACATTTATCCATTTCAAATCACTGGAAAACTCTGTTTATATTTGCACATGTGTGAAACTAGCTGTTTTATATAAAGCATAGGACTTTGACATCATGACTATGATCTGTTGGATACATCTTTAGTCAATACAAAGCTTCTTTATGCTTTAGCCATTTTTAAGTATTATATAACATTGTATTGTAATCCCTGTTATGCATCTCATCACCAGAGATTTGACTGGTGATCAGTTAATCTGTTGAATATAGTTTACATTAATACATTAATAATTGGATAGTAAAAGGTTTGTAAATAGATTTTCTTCATCATTTGAACAAGGTTAAGCTAAAAGTATTCCACCTGAGGACTTCTGATAGAGCATAGTTAAACACAAACAAGATTTTTCATCTTAAATGCTAAATATATATATACATTTCTACAGTTTTTGATTACTGCTCTATGTGGGTTGTAAAATTGTATGTTTTAGAGTCCAGTCAATAATGATCAGTTTCTAAATTAGTTGAAGATTATTTCAATAGTGAATTAATCCCATTGGTTGTTTCAGCCCACGTTTTTACCTATAGTAGTTTGGCTTAAAGGGCCCGTTCTTGTTCAAGCCCAGATACTTGGCCTGCTCGTCACTCAGTTCTGTGAGATGTGCGTCAAACGTGGGGAGATGGAGGCTGGCCACATACTCATCTAGAGAGAAGACTGTGTGTTAACAGGGTTTCCTACTTCCATAAGTTAACATTTAACATCACATATGAACACCCACAAATAAGCCTATAATAACAAACATGATATTTCAAGTATATTTAGGGTTTACTTCTTGATTCACAAAGTAGACAGACATATACATTTTTGATACCAACTCTGATTCTAAAGAGCTGACACTGACATATATGTATGTATTATAAATGCAAAATAAGAATCACATGTTTTAGACAATATAAACATACTATATAAAAAAATATATACCCAAAACATGTTATTGATTTACTCCCATGAAATTGAAACTGCAATGCAAATATGTGAAACTCTGTGTAAGCATTCAGCAGGCTAAACTCATGCATTAAACTCCAGCATTAAAATGAATGGGGCACTGCCCTCCCCTGCATCAGTTCTCAATGTGTGCATCTGCAGCCATCTCTGACAGACTGACCTACATTTGGCTGCTCTCTATACAATCTAATGTGCACTTCTCTAACCCACAGGACCAAAGCCGAGAGAAATGACAGAAAATATGGCAGGCCTCCTGTGGTGGGCCGTTTGTGTTCACATATGACCACAGACACATTGGAGCCACTGGAGCGTGACGGTTTGGTACTCAGCCTGCACATCTAGACCAGTTAAATGACAGTGTAGTCTAGAGGAATAAATGTATTTTGCCTCAAGGCTATCTGCTGGGACTGAAACAGCACTCTGTAATGACTTCCTGTTCAGTTCCTTACCAAGAATCAATTTATTAAACGATCCAGATTGAGTAATTTATCTCACGGTCATATTTTTTCTAATCTGTTTCATTTTTCAGATACTTACCCATCTTCTTAGGAAGCAGATAGACGTCCTGTTTATATCGTCCTTCTGGAGCGTTATACAGCTCTATCAGGGCCAGTGCCTGCTCACACACAAAAACACACATTTATTTAAAGACATGTGAGATAGAGACCATTAGATTGACAGTAGACATGTTTTACCTGAGTGGTGGCAGTGATGGAGAGCACAAATGTTGGCACAGTGGAACAGCTGAGGTTCAACAGTCGACCCTGGACAGTCAAAACACAGTGGGCATTAGGATTAGTACTAAAAATGACATAATGGTGGTAATAATACAAAGATGTCTCAAAATCAAGCCTCAAAATGTGACAATGGTAACCATATTCCACGTCATATATTCATACATTTTTAAGCTGTGGTTCTTGTTAGATTCTGTATTGCACAACAGAAGAAATCGACAGTTTGCTAAATGTCTCTCCCCACTCTTCTCCCTGATTTCCTACCAGTCTACTGTCTGCTGAAGCTGAAAAATGCCCCCAAACTTTAACATAAGACACAAGTCACAAGACACCTGTTGTTCCCAGAGTGAAATCAAAATACATCATTCTAAAAATAGATTTGACATTTTTATTTTAATGGCACTCTATTTTGGGACAATGTGAAGCAAATAAAAAGTGAATAAATGTTCAGCAGCAGTCAACGATGATGTCAGGTTTAATCTCAGACTGCTCTCATTCTGTCAGAGCGTCTCGTTCACGCGGTTTTAATCCACACCTGCCTCATAATCACATATTTTCATAGTCCTGTAGAGAAAACAGAGTGTGTGTGTGCGTACCTCGGCCAGCAGGACTATCCTCTTGCCGTCGGGCCAGATCACATGGTCCACCTGTGAGCGCACTCTCTCCCAGGTCAGCTCAGGAGTCCGCAGACTGGCCTGAGGGTGCAACAAGAGCAGTTCAATTCAGTTTTATTTAACAAATCTTTTATGGACTCCTCAACAAGTGACACATTATAATGGAAACATGCATTTTGGACCTTAAGTAGAAAAACTATGATGTAATGTCGGTATGTAAGGTCTTTTAAAAAGTCCCTCCCCTGGCTTCTACCCATGAGATCAGAATTGTAAAAAACGTATGGACTACCCCTTAAAAAGGGGTGGCAATATTATCCCACAATCTGTGATGGTTAGTAGGCATGTGACTGGCGGCTTTAACTAATGTCACAGTTTAATGCCGATAAATCGATTGTAATAAATTACAGAGAAGCTAATGTACTTTCTGGACACGTCAGTTACCATGACAACAGTAAAATCCTGGTGAAGGTCAGAGACTGTGAGACACCCAGTCAATTATCAGTCGTCACAGAGTCTGCCTTTGTTAATGAAAGTGCTGTAACCAATGCCACGGTATAGAAATGTTACACTTTTATGTAACTTTTCAAGCAATAAATTGTGTAAGTAATCGTATGTGTGAAACCCAAGGGATAAAAATAATGAGAAAACAGTAGAATACATCTTGTGTGATACAGAGTTATTGAATGCATTTGTCTTTTATATGACCTTGTGAGCCCTGTCTCTATAGAAAAGACTGTAAGACTGACCACATCGATCTCAGTGTTGGAGTGGCCCATATTGCAGACAATGCAGCCATTCTTCATTCGGTCGAGGTTTTCTCTCACCACCACGTTCTTGTTTCCTGGAGAAAGGAATTTAATACAAGACTGTTAAAAAGATCTATGGCAAGTGAAGGACATCCATGCTATTTCGGCTGCCCTTTCACAGCAACTGAATCTCCAACTCACTTTTTGGTGCAGTGACATTAATAAGTAGACATAAATTAACTATATAAGGTGTGAATGACCTTATTAGACCTAATGTCGAGCCAGTGAGAAAAACACTTCCATCGTATTACATTTTTAGTTGAACTGCCAGAATGATTTCAGTAATGAAGCACACAGACAAGTCAGTTTCAGTTTCAATTAAGTGTTTGTGACATAACGAATGCCCAATGGTCGCCTGGCCAAGAATATGATTAGTAACACAGATGAGACCAAGAATGAGGACCTGTGCAGCCAACCAACAAATGTAATGTTTTTCACAACGGATAGGTGCCTATTGAATCTATTCAGTTGAGCATCTCTGATCACAGGCTAAGCAGAACGATGGTTTTCTATAGTGCAGTCTACAATTTAATCTTGAACAATGAAAAACAACTAAGGGGGTAAGATGTTTCATTGATACAAATGTGGCTGAACAACTGACTAATAATCTGTGGTCTTTACTGGATGAAAGTTGTAGTGTATATCAATGTAACTGTCTGATTGGGCTCCATAGCAACATGTCCAACATAACAGAGAGATTAATATTGAAGTCCATAATTGACTGAATTCATTGAGTAAGTGGTCTGACCTGTACAAGTGATGACAATATCCACTTGTCTGATGACTTCATTAAGTTTCACGAGTCGGAAACCGTCCATGCTTTATTTAAATAAGAAATAGTCCAGAGGGATTAATGGTACTTACTTAACAAACAGGAAACTATGTCTTAACATTACAATTACTTACCAGGCTTGTAAGGCACAGATCGGGTCAATCTCTGTGACGTACACAATGGAGCCCATGGCTTTAAGAGCAGCACAGCAGCCTTTTCCAACCTGACCATGAAAGAAGAGTGGGATGAACATAAAACAATACTAATGGAATAGTAGGTAATTTTGTGTAGATTTTCAATGCTCTTTTTGTTTCCCATTTGAAAACGGAGATCTTACCTCTCCGTACCCACACACGACCACCTGTTTGCCTCCGAACATGACGTCAGTGGTTCTCTTCAGGCTAAACACAAAGACTTTTTTTTACATTTCAGCTCTAGTACGTATGTTTGACTCTGATAGGTATTCATGCTATTACTAACAATGAGTAAAGATGTGCATATATGCCCTGGTACCAAAACAACATGAGTCATATGGTAATGCTAATGCGGACATGGAGGACAAAGGCTCGTACCCGTCGAGGATGGACTCCCTGCAGCAGTAAAGGTTATCAAACTTCTGCTTCGTCACAGAGTCATTCACGTTCATCGCAGGAACACACAGCTTCCCGGCTTTTGAGAGCTGGTACAACCTACATACACAAAGATTTTATTAAGTATATCGTCTCATAAAAGAGGTGTGGGATAGACATTAGGTTTGATTTGTTGAACCCTTAAGGCAATCATTAATTCTGATAATTGATTTTTTTTGTTAATTAATTGATTAAAAAAAATCAAATATTGTAATTGTTGTAGCTCTGGAAACATTATTTTGCTTTCATCCCACTACATTAACATAAACTTAAATGTTGTGTTATAAATTGTTGGTCACTGCAGCTCGTAGATGAACAGATAAACAGAGATTACCACTAGATGGGGCCGTTGCCACACATACCGCACAGCCCTACAGCATCCTGTTGTATAACATGTACTCTGCTGAATAAATCTTTATTATGTAATTTAATACAATCTGATATACTGTGTCACAACCTGGCATAGGTCAACGTCACAATAAAAGGTCATAAATGATACGGTTCCTACCTGTGCACACCAGTGACACTCTCCTCTACAATGCCCTTGATCTTTTTGAACATGTTTGGGTATTTCTTATAGATCCAGTGAGTGAGATCCCCGCCATCGTCCAAGATCTGGCAGCAAGAGACAAGTGGCCCCGGAAGTGTGAGGTTAATGTGACAAGACTGTATCAGCGTAGTTTTATTTTTACAGTACTGTGCAAATGTTTAAATCAGTTTTTAATATGCACTGTTGGGTAAATGGTTGTCTGAAATATTCAATCAATCTGGTTTGCTTTAATCAGCTTACATAATTGGGCCGACAGTGGCGCAGTAAGCGTTCACCAAGCAAGACACTTCACCCTCATTGCCCAGCATGTATCAATGTGTTAGTGTGATTAGTGGTGGTCGGAGAGAATGTTGGTGCAGAGTGGCAGCCACATCCCTGTCAGTGTGCCCCAGGGCAGTTGTGACTACAGTAGAGCTTACCACCAGGTGTGGAGAGTGAATAAATAATGCCATGTAAAGCGCTTTGGGTATCTAGAAGGGAACTGTATAAATCCAATGGATAATGCTAACTAAATCATGTCTTGTAATCACACTTAGTCTAACTGTTCTTCCAAAATCTAATCTAATCTTCATTTCAACAGTGATTACAGGCTGCTCAAATCTGTCTGTCTCTCCATGCTATTCCCAGACCAATTCGATGTGGGAAAATATGTGAAGATAGTAAAAACATGAAGCTGTGGCTTATGACAATGGTAAGATACTTTAAAAATCCCAGATCCAGACGGTGATCCTGATCCACACCAAAAATAACTGATTTCTTTCACAATTAGTATTTTGTGATAGAACACTTAATTATTTTGAAAGCATTGTTACTTGTATTCTTTAGCACTTAACCCTATATCATTTGCACAGCACTATAGCTGTAGCAATTAAGTCATACTGTGTTCCAAATATAACCCTTTTTATTATTAGACCACTACACACTACAGGATGCTATAAACATGCCTTAGGGTGACTAGATTTAGACAGTGAGTGTTTTACCATGTTGGGCTGCCAGCCTTCAACGTTGACGCAGCGATCAATGCACCACCAGAAGTCATCCTCTGACTCACCCTTCCACGCAAAGACACTAAAACCTACAATAAAAAGAGGGCAAGTGTTTAATACAGCCAGCAGACAGTAAAATGATAAAAATAGAGAAATGTTTGTGTGAAGGACTGAAGGATAAGGAGGACCGGGCAGGTGTCCCACAGTGGTCGGTCTCACCTCCCTCGGCCAAGGCAGCTGCCACCTCATTCTGGGTGGAGTAGATGTTACAGGCGGCCCATCTACACTGAGCACCCAGAGCCGACAGGGTCTCCATTAACACCTGAGGAGCCAAGGACAATATTATGACCAGAATGTCTCAGATATGTCTGATTGTGGAGCTGAATTTGATCCATGAGCATTTTATTGTGACCCACCCAGTAATGTTGCAGATGTTATGTTTGAGCATGTGTGAGGTTTACATATGGCCCACACATATGTGTTAAGTTGCTGATTATCATTCACCTTGCAAAAGTTTTAAAAGGTGTGACATTTCTGTAACAATAATGCAAGGCAACCCAATGAGATGCCTGAGGACAATCAACGGTCTTGTTAATATTTACTCACAGCGGTCTGTGCGGTAATGTGGGTACAGCCCACCACTTTGGCACCAGCCAGAGGTTTCTCCCCCTGAGCTCGCTTCCTCAGAGCCATCAAGGCTGGCATCTCTGAAACGAAAACAACACTCATTAATCAGTAAACAGGGTTAGTTGCAGAAGTTACGAGTGCTAAATCACTGGAGATAATAATAAGGCTTATTTAGGCTAAGGGTGTCACTTGTGGTTGTTCACGTGGTGACATTGGTGACATTGAGACTGTTTCTTGTGCTCTATAAGCAGGTGAGAGCTGTTTTGGCTTGGTGTTAAAATGTTAGTTAAAAACAACAAACCCTGCTCTGCGATCTCAATCTCTCTGCGTCCGAAGTCGGCCTGTTTGATGTTTTTGATGCAAAAGTCTCCATTGCCTTTTGAGTTCTTCTGCTGTTTGTCCCGGGGAGACGTCTCATCATCCGAGCTGTCTGTGTATGAGGCCGCTGTAGAGATAAACGTAGGTTTGGTAAGGCACAGAGCCATTATTTCACTTTAGTAGGCCTAAACACTGCACACGTTGACTGACTACATATAGGGGTGCATAAATAATAACAGGAACATACAATATGTGATAGGCATGTTAAATATTGCAGTTGCATTATTATCTTGCAAACAATACAAAAATACAGTATATAAACAAAACAATGGGACAGAACAAAAAGTAACCAACTTGACTAATATTAAACTACTTAAGACATAAGCTTTAATTATGTATGTGTACAGAATAGCCGGCACACATTACTAACATAATTACAGGAATCCTTTAACTGGCGCCAGTGTAGTTCCTGTTGAACTCGGCTGAATCAGGTACATTCCTGTGTTCATGCTTCAGTCAATCTTCTCACCTGATCTCAATGACCATGGCTCAGCACTACTTAACTGTGTCAGGGATGTTAACAATACTGCGGTTGGGAACAAGGTGTACTCTATGTTCAAATAGGGACATTTATGTTAACACCCAATGACACGTGTACATGTGCCAACAGGCACACAGGATTTTAGACTACAGAAATATTCTTGTTGCAGCTAAAGACCTAAAAGCAGCTAAAGACCTAAAAGTGGGTCAGTTTGAAGTTGAATATTTCATTGATCCAACATTAGGCAGACCTTCTACCTAACAGGGTGGCTCTGGTTTAGCTCACCTGCTTTATGTTTTGTTCAGAGTTTTTTTTTTACCATTTTCTGTAAACCCTAGTAATGGTGGTGTGTGAAATCCCAGACTGACATCAGCCAGCCAGCCATCTTCTTGTGCTTGATGTGAACCCCAGTAGGATAACATGTCTTATGCTCAAATGCACTGACATGGGGTTCAAAGGGAAAATATGCTATATACTAAAGCATGCTCAAATCAGCGTAACATTATATTGTATTATGTCCTTATGATTGTTCATCTTCCAAAGCAGCAATAGTTTGACTCATTTGTTCATATACATTTCTATTCTTTCCTTAGTTTTCAACATCATACAGTCAGGCCAGATGAGGCACCTTGTACAATAACTACAACAGACCCTGATTGATGGCATCAGTGTTTACAGATTTTGCGATCAGTTGATTGGCAGTTGCCTGGCGTCCAATTACCTTTGACTAAGCTCTGTTGATTGCCTGCCTTGTAAATCTCTGAAAGACTTAAATTACATGCTACCAAGTTTGTGGCTTTTTTTAGCAGCTCTTTCACAACTGCACATTAAGGCAGTCCACGTTTTGAGAGTCAGAGTACATTTGTCCATCTGCCTCACATCTGTTTTGTGTGCTCCATGAGGATTACTTCATCACAATGGCAGGAGGACAGTGACCTGTGAGTGACCCCATCAACAACAGTGTGAACTGTAAACTTATACAGCAACAATGGAGGAACACATTACTACACAGGGGTAAAACAAGGGGGACCAGAAGCATTCTTAATGCATTCACCTCTATCAAGACATTACAATTTACTGTAGTTTTTACTGTAGTTTCATTCAGCATGATCATTTTACTTATTATCATCATCATCCTTTCATTAGTAGTAACAAAATATCTGGAGCAAGAAATGAATATGTATTCCATTTACTCACTGGGAGTTCAGGGTAACTGAAACCTAGCTTATGGGCACAGTTGAAAATGGCTATTTAATTACAGGGCTGACGTAGAGACATTCACTCTCACGTCATTCAGAGTAACCAATTCTCCCAGCATGTGCATGCCTTTGGATGGTGGGGGGAGCCCGACTAAGGCTGGAACGCACTAACCACTAACCTCCCTTTGGTGAGAGTTTCATGACAATTCCACAGGTAAATCTTTTCAATTACTTACATAGACCAACATAGTGACCATAGTAAATAAATCAGTCTGGATTGAGACAATTACTGACCATTCCTGATAATTTCATCAAACTTTCTTTGGAGTTTGATGGTCACAGAAAAACAAACAAAGCATTCAAGACACAATAATTGGTTAGAGACAGTTGCTAAAATTATGCTATACTTTTCAATTCTTCCCTGTTCAACTGAACAAAATATGCTCGCTGGGATCCCTTCTGGTGCTGCACTTGGGTTGCTATAGAAACGTATTTAGTACATTTCTCTCCTTTATATGAAAATGACAATCGACACTGCTTTTACTGTAACTTGCACACAGTTACGACTGAAAAGGGCCCTCTTTGGTTCTTTTTCAGAGCTCACGTCTTCACCTTTCAGTGCTGTGGTGATTCAAAAGACATGCACAGTACCTTGTAAATCTCACGTTCCCTCCCCTCTAAAAGACCTCCAGCTGCTAATCCTCTATCCGCAGGCCTAGTTTCCCATGAACCACATTATCTGACTGTGAGAACAAGGCCTGTGCTGTCGTCCCCGACAGCAAAGTGTATATCGGCGAAAACGACCCCATACGTCTGCCCCGTACGTCTGCCCCATACGTTGCCCCGTACGTCTGCCCCATACGTTGCCC
>JAVQKC010014916.1:0-17018 GCA_036025475.1 Philypnodon macrostomus
CGACCCCATCACCACAACGGTCCTGTACATCGACCGCATCACCACAACGGTCCTGTACACCGACCGCATCACCACACCGGTCCTGTACACCGACCGCATCACCACAACGGTCCTGTACACCGACCGCATCACCACAACGGTCCTGTACACCAACCGCATCACCACAACGGTCCTGTACACCGACCGCATCACCACAACAGTCCTGTACACCGACCTCATCACCACAACGGTCCTGTACACCGACCGCATCACCACAACGGTCCTGTACACCGACCGCATCACCACAACAGTCCAGTACACCGACCCCATCACTGCAGAGGCTGCACCGATCCACCTGTCAGTCTCACGTTCCATCCTTCCCTCACTCGTGAATAAGACCCCGAGATACTTGAACTTGAAGCAGGACTTCTCCACTAACCTGGAGAGGGCAAGCCACCCTTTTCCGGTCGAGAACCATGGCCTCGGACTTGGAGGTGCTGAATCCCATATTCATCTAATAAAACTAAATAGTGCATAAATTAAGTTCTTACCAAGCATTGTATGGCGGCCCCATTTCAGCTTCTTGCCAGATGACATTGTTTTATCACTGTTATTTCTGTGATAACCTCTCGTTGTATTAAGATGATTGTAATGATTTTGAATTGGGGTTATTAATAGTCACCATGTTGTCATATTTTTCTGGAGAGGTGTCCAGTTCCACAGAATAAGGTTCTATTTCGAACCGTTTACTTTAGGAGTGCATATAGGGGAAATGAGCTACCTTGGCGGAGGTCTGCACTCTCTGAGCGCTTTCTAGTTCCAATATGGAGGAAGGAGGTCGCACGGAGCCACTACGCGCAGACTACGCCTTCTGTCTTCCTCCGTCTCTGATTGGTCCGCCCTGCATCTTCAGCACCGCACGAGCTGAACAGCGACACACACGAGGATGCTTTCAGGACCAGAGCTCGTTAGTTAATTGTGCACTTCTTATGGGATTAATGCTTGTTTTTAGTCGTAGTACGCACAGTCTAGTTTCTGTGTGGTCTCCAAAAGGATGTGGCTCGCTCCAGATGCTCGTCATCACAGCCTGTGTCTGCTTTTCCGGGGTATCCCGCCCTGTGTAAGCCGACTGGCATGATGGTCCAGCTCGCTGTTTCGCAGGGTCACGCAGGTGCAACCCGCCAAAACTTCTCTGCTTCAGCGACTCTAACAACCGACACGGTATTCATCTTATGACATGACTGCCAAGGGGAGAAAGAAGAGGTTCAAAGCTGGTTAAGCGAGGACGCGAGGTACGGGGGACACAGACTAGCCTACACGTTAAAGAAAATTGATGGATCCATCGATGAAAGAATGACTGAATCTAAACTCTGATGTTTGTATCGGGATAAGACCTGAGTGTGGGTGCTACTGAAGACTCATCCTGATCATATGACTCCAACCAAGCCTTGTAATTGTGATGTAAACTCTGGCCTGCAGCGGTAGCACCCCGCACCATTGCCTTATGGTTTCACGCACATTTCGCCGTGTGTTGTCTTTTCCCTAGCCTTTCAAGCTCAGTCGGCAGCTCAGTAGCTGCTGAGCATCAGCCGGCGTTTGCCGTTTCTGAGACATGGGGTGTATCCAGAGCATCGCGTGCAACAAGAGCCGCGTCAAACGTGAAAGCATTGTGGTGTATGACCTGTCCGCCACTATAGACCATTGCCCCACTGTCATTGAAGAAAACTCACCGATAGTCCTGCGGTACAAAACACCCTACTTCAAAGCTTCGGCGCGGGTTGTTATGCCCCCGGTGCCGCGCAATGAGACATGGGTAGTGGGTTGGATCCAGGCGTGTACCCAGATGGAATTCTACAACGTTTACGGAGACGTAGGCATGTGAGTTGATTGACACTGACTCTAGCGCCACCTGTAATCATCTGCCCCTTGTGTGTGACGTAGGCTACACTGGGTGATCTTAACTGTGTGTAATGGAGGTTCATAACATGCCTGTACATAGCAAACAGGAGCATTTGTTCACGCAGCAGGTTAACTGTGCCTTCATTCAAACGCCCACCGACAGATTTGTTCCTGTGACTTTGGCACTTAAATAGAAAAGCTGCTATTATAGGAGCTAAACAACAGTTGTTGATCTGAAATTGTGCCCACGGAGACATCCTCTTCCTCACAGCAAAGTCTGTGGATGGCACTAGGTCTAAGACCATAGGGCCCCAGGGTTAGCGCATGTGGAACCACTGTGTGTTTAGCTCTTTGAAAGAATGCCATTTAATGCTATTTACTCATTTTATACTCTGTCTCACACTGCCTCTGCCTAGGTCGAGTTGGGAGCTGCCCCAGCTGCGAGACAGCCTGGTCAGAGCCATCAGTGATTCTGATGGTGTGAGCTACCCTTGGTATGGAAACACAACAGAGACGGTCACTATTGTTGGCCCTACCTCCAAACCATCCCGCTTTTTAGTTAGCATGAATGACAATTTCTACCCAAGCGTCACCTGGGCTGTTCCAGTCAGTGAATCTAACACACCCTTACTGACTAACATCAAAAGGGACCAGAGCTTTACCACTTGGCTGGTGGCGCTCAATACCACGACCAAGGAGAAGATCCTGCTTCACACCATTAAGTGGAGAATGAGGGTGGATATTGTGGTGGATTCATCTTTGCCACTGGGCTGCAGGGCCAGGCTGGTGGGCCGGGTACATCAGGACCAGCCACGGCTTCTTACCCGCATGGAGGCCATTCCTCCCAACGCTATGGGGAGGCCTAATGCCAACGATGCCCAGGTCCTGATGTGGAGACCAAGAAGAGGACCTCCTTTAGTAGTTATACCGTCTAAATAAGGTCACCTCAGTCCAACACACACAAAAGAAGGATGACACAACCTTATCAGATCTGTGGTGTGTACAATCCTGAGGGGAAAACTGCCTTAAAACCCCCACTGCGGCCTTTGACGATAACGCATAAGTAGGTTGGTAGTTATGGTCCTGTGCCACCCACTACCACTGGGTACTGTTATTACTGGGTCATCAGAACTGTAGACGTGTGTTCTTCAGCCTTATAAGGATGACTACTATACACTGCTGTGTCAGAATGGACGTGCAAAGTATTGCCTTTTGGGTAAAAGAAAAAAATCGAAATCACTTTACTGCATATTTATTCAACTGAGAGAAGGTCCACTGATGTGTCAGTATAATATTTTTGTGGCTTGATGTTTCCAAAAGTGGAAGCCCTGGGGGTCACGGTCAGGTTTGCTGCTTTGTCACACCATTCTGCCTCACACCAGAAGCCTCATATCTGCTACAGGTCCGGTATCTTCATATAATGAAGACAGTTTACACTCATAGCTTCTACATATCATGGGAAATTATGTTATTCTTATGCAGCTAGTGTCATACACAACATCAACACACAATAATTAAAGTCTAAAAGAACCTGAATGCAAAATGAGTGACGGAGAGAGCTAATCAGAGCAGAGAGAATAATGGAGAATGTTTTTGTATTATCTTATGGCCATGCAGTTTGTTACCAAACCAGCCTTCTCATGTACACCTCATCAGCATTACAGCCATGAGCACCATAAGAATGACCGTGCCTCCCTCCTGTGTACGGCCATCCCTGCACCAAGCACACAATATGGAGGCTTGAACATAAGTATTTTCAGAACATGCCTATTGTAGCTATGACAGCAGAGCAGCATGTGAAAACCCACACTGACAATCAAAGATCATCTATAGAACAGCACTTCGAATGCCAGAGTTTATGGAGGTGATGTCTGTTTGTCAGTGGTTTTAATGGGAATGTTTTTACATGTCGTGCCAATCAAAAATGTGTTGAATGAGTGTATTTTTACTTGACCAAGAGGCGACAGAGTGCCTCAAGTGTCTTTTACAGCAACAGATGTGCCTGAAGATCTGAGGGTGAAGCAGTGCACACAGTAATCATGAGGATGCTTGACTCATCGCATCAACCCAGTGATCAGTCAAAATGAATGGGTTATGCAGTTTCTATAAAGGTAAAAAATAATATATATGACGGATAGGAATCTGCCATGTTGAAGTCTTTTGTCTCAGACTGTCTGGCTTTTGCATGCAGTGTTTTTAACAGATTCAATTGATCAGATTAAAATATACAGATGAATGTCAATTGATTTACGTTTGATAGTACCTTTCATTTTGTACAGTGGAGGTGAGACTCGTCACAGAATAAAAGAAAAAGCATTCATATTGTTTAACATGTTTCTTTTATAAAATAATCACAAATGTAATTAAAATAAAGTTATTAGTTATACCAGCATGATCCCATGGTTTGGAAGAAACAACCATATAGCCCTAGGGTTATTTTTAAATAACACAAAACAGCTCGTTATCAGTATTTGCAGTAGTCACGTTATTTATTTTTGTACACTAATGGAAATATAAAAAACACAGCACATGATAAACTTCGAAGCTAATGTTGATCACCAGTGGTCTTTAAAGTGTCTGGAAAGTTCATTCATACGTTACTATTTGTACTGCGGTAATACCAAATTCTATGGTTTCTAGGATTTTTTTTAGTACATCTAAATCAGGGGTGTCCAAACGCAGCCCACAGAACACTGTTTAGTGGCCCTCAGGCTTACCTTCTCAATTTTTCGACTTTACATGATCCAACTAAAAGAAAGCATTCATTGTGGAAGATGTCTTTCGACCCTTTGTGATTATAACCCGCTGAACATATGTGTCCAGAAAACAGATCTCAGTCAGTACATCAGTATTGATAACTTTAGAGCTTGTATATCTAGCTGCTATTGTCCAGAAACCCCGATGATCTCCACAGTAAAACAGGTCTGCACACACTGCGGTGCATACATGATCAAGATGTCATGATGACAATATGTTGCTTGGCAACAAAGAACGCTTCTAAAAATAAGCAAGACAAATGCAACAGAAGAGCCACAACTCAGCAAACCAAACTTGATTCTCTAATCTGTCCTTTGGAGTTTGCTAAGATTTCTGGCCCACTGTTTTTCTGAGATTGGTTTTCCAATTATAGTGGAAAGCATTGCAAAATATCCACACTGGCCACTTAGATAAGAGCTAGACGTTTACCTTGCTTGTGTGCTATCTACTGGGACTTTCACATACACAACCACATCTAAGGTTTGCAGAGAATAGTTTGCAAAATTAGTGGGATGAGCTCATTTACAGTATGCCAACTGCCATGTACAGACCATTCAAGAACACACAAGAAACAGGCGGCAGAAGACCACAGCGAGAGCGGGTTTACCCAATACCAATGTGGCCAGTGAGTGTTTATTGTATCAACTTTAACGTAAAAGAGAATAAAATAAAGATAGCATTTTGAAAACTCCCACCAAAAGAAGACTACTGCCTATGTATCTTTTATTATAATGGGGCAGTGTGACAGTAACAGGCACTGGCAGTCAAATGGGTTCCCCACAGTCAGTCAGTCTTGCTTTTCTGGAATAGTGGCAATGTAATAACACATTCAATCCCGTTTGCCACTGGTCCTTCCCAGCTGAGGCACTTTTGGTAAAGTATGAAACTCTTTGCAGCTCGACTTGTCTTGTTATTTCTTTGTCCCATACTAGTCTTGACACTTCAACACGACCTCCCGCTGCTTCTGCTGTAGTGTCTGTCTCGAGGGTCCTATGCCCTGCTGGGGTTGGGGGATGGCTTGAATTCATAGCCATATAGAAAAGTGGCCACGATGACTAAAACAGCTCCCAGGAAGAATACACTGTAGACAACAGAACAGACACAGGTTTAAAGGGGGTTGTAAATGATGATGATGATACTTTATTCTGTCCAGTGATTTCAACAAGGCAAATGGTTATCATCTTCATCTCTGTTCTTGTAAATTCATTAACCCATTATAATTTTTCTGACATTTCTGCATGTATTGTGTGTTTTTGCTTGCAGAATAGCTCAAACAAACACACACTAACATTATGTGTCCCCATATAACATCTGTTCAGGACATTTCAGCTCTTTGTTTGAGGCCTGCCAATCATATTCCCACTTTTGCATCAATCATTTTTCAACCATTGAATAAGGATTTTTTTTTGTACAGAAATGCTTACTGCACCAGTTTCACTGCAGTGGCTTTCCGACTGAGCAGTGGACGATGTATGGTTTAAGTTAGTGTGTGTATTTTTTTTCTACCTGGTAGGTTCGAAATCTTGCAGCCAGAAGTAGGATATAAGAGTTGACAGGATGATGGAGAGCGATGTGGCGAAGCCCTTGAGTATATTGTCTGCATACTTTATAACGGCTGCTATGACCAGACCCCCCAGCGCCTGGACAAACAAACACACAGACACAGATGGACAAAGGCATGACCTGCCGGGGCCGATAGGGAGTCCTCTCACTGAAATAAAGCATCTCATATCGGTATTCAATATTCACAAAGTGGACTGATATCGGGATCAGTCTATAACAGTAGCTGGCTAATGTTAACCTGTAGTGCAAAAATGATAACTTCTAATATTTAGGTTCAGAAACGCCAATTTGAAAAGTCTGAGTTTATTATTTGCTCATTCCATTTATAGATAATAAACTAAATATAAATATAAATAAATAATATAGATAAATAAACAAACTTAAAAGCAGCTTTCCCAGGACAATCTTTAGTTTCCTTAGTTTTTTTTTTTTCATTGAAATAAAAATCAAGCAGAAATGTAAAGCACAAAACATGAATGAACAGGAGTAGAGAGAAGAATATATGTTATATTAAGATTTACTTTTCATATTTAATTCTCATTTAATCTCTTTAGCATATTTATTTAATACACTTAATTTAATGAGTTTTTAAAATATATTAATCTTGTTTCTTTAAGACTGTTCCATAATTTTGCACCGTTCACTGCAATACTGCGTTCCTTCACAATGTTTTTTTTCTGTCCCTTTTATATTGGAGTTACTGTATTTTTATTTGTAAGATTTTAATGAACTAAATCATGAAATCTTAGTTCCATATATTTGATAAGTAATGGGTTAGAGGGATTTCTACAGTGACCTTATAAAGGTTGTGCATAGATTTGACATGTTGATCCCCAGATTTCTGCACAGTAAGTTAAGTATGGAGTAAACATTGAGTTGTACACTGTTAACAACACACGTGTAATACAGCTATGGCTTTAGCGATTGACTTCCAGGTGAGACTTTCTTTTACCTGTATTTCTAATGATGCATTTTTTTTTTATTCTGTCATTAAACAATATGAAATGTGTCTTTTTAAGATCGAGTGACCATGATCTCAAACCGATCTTTAACTTTCCCAACTCACAACATTTTCCAACTAATTTATCACTCGCATTATTTATTACTATTATCCTGAATAAAGCAATGTTGTATCATCAGCAAATAAGATGCTCCCAAGTAGCTTTGATACGTTTACAAAGTCATTAATGTACAAAACAGTTTTGTCCAAGGACGGACCCTTGTGGTACTCCATAATTCATATCAGACAGTTCTGATTGGCTCTTATTTATCTGTACAAATTTGTTTTCATTTTCTAAATAGCTTTTCACCCACTGAAGTGTTCTTGAGTGATCCATAACATGAAAAACGTATCAATAACATCAAAAGCTTTTCCTTTATATAAAAACATGTCTACAGAATATTGGTATCGGCCAAACTGGTAATTTATTGGTAACGGTATTGACCAACGGTATTCCCCAGGTAGTTCACTTTTGGTTTGTATGTTTCTTTGTTGTCATTACCTGCAGTGCCACAACAGTCCATGTGAGTGTGTTGTATCCCTGAAACATCCCGGCCTCTCTGACCTTGTCTCCGTCATAGGCCAGCATTCCAAAAACGCCAAACACAAACCCGAACATTCCTAAACAAAAGCCAAAGATTGTTTTTGTTTGTTTTTTAAACAGATAATCTGGTTTCTTATTTCTCAGGTAATGCTCTCTTCTTTTATACAACCTCAGCATTTATCGCAGGTGAAAAATAGCTCCACACTCACACTGGGAGTCATTGGAGACCTAACACACACACCTCACACTTTCTAGGGTAAAAATAAACTAGACAGGAACATTCATCTCAGCAAAAACATAACAAAGCTAGAACACCCAGCTGCTCCTCTGCCCAGGGAAGTGCGTACAAGATGCTCTTTAAAAATGCAGTGTTGGTATTATCTTTATCAAACATCATTTCTTTTCAAAAACTGTTTGTGTATGAGACGTGTTATGTTGTATTAAATACATCTCTCAAGAAGTATTAGGGCACACTGCAGTTCTAAATACAGGTACACAAGTATCATTTAATCAGCAATACAAGTCCAACATATGTGGCGTGTTATTGGGGTTTTTATCTGTATGTCCATATCAATTTTAAATCCATCCATCCATCCATCCATGTTTAGAAGCCTGCCATTTCTTTATTATAATAACATTGACAGGAGTTAAAATACAACATCTTTAGTCTGTGTTAATATAGATTTCTGTTGTGGACCGGATCATTGTATTATATGAGGTGTACGCAGACACAGTGACCGCTACACACCTAGTTGGATGTTCCGGACCCAGACACTCTGCTTGGTCTCTTTTAGGATCTTCTCAAAGTAAACTCCTGCAAACCCACTAGAGCAGCACGCCACCAGCACCGCCATCACACCAACAAACTGTGAGCCAGCCGACAGAGCCTCCTTTCCAGCAGTTGAAGCAGAATCAGAAGGCCACTGCACAGAAATGCCCAACATTGTGAGGATGTACGCAGAATAAAACAAATTGGATCATAACTTCTGGTTATAGCTACACACAAAGATAAACTGTATTTAGTCAAATAAAAAATCTATAAAATACAAAGGTCATACACCACCCTTAGTCTGTTTGCTAAACTATGAACTGACAGGCTTTGTTCAAACAACGAGGAAATACCAGTTCTTCCTGTTCTGAATCAATGGTGCCCTGCTACACACATGAAAAGATATATTTCACATTCTTTTTTGTTGTATAAGTAGATTTAAGGGTAGATGGTATTTCTATGGTAAGTTTGGTCTTGAGAAATAACTTAATGCATAGACAAACATCAAGTTATCCTTGAATACACCAAGGGCGACACACCCCTGCAATAAACCAGTTTCCAGCAGTATACGTTATTGCACCCTTAGCAGGCTTCACATTCATCATTATGTATTATTTAAAAAGACATTTACCGGTAAGACAATATATTGACAATTAACTTTATTCTACCTGCACAAAAGCCACTCCAGCCATGAGAATTAGCAGTGACAGCCATTGGTAGACACCCAATCTGCGACCCAGCATTGACACAGAAAACAATGCAGTGGTCAAGATCTTCAGCTGGTACGTCACCTGACAACACAAGGCCGTAAGAGAGTGCATGGGAAGATATTATGATATACAGTGTGGTATGATTCTCTCATACCTGGTAGGTCGCTGCATCGAGGTTGGACAGGGCAACATACAGCAGGTTGTTCTGGAGCGTGTAAATGCCCGATGGGATCGCCAGCTTTAGAGTTTCTATTGGTTTGTGAGCAATTTCCTGACGCAGAATACTGTTCAGGGCTCTCATGCTGTAGCCTGGGGAATATAATCCAAATTTAACTCTTATTCAATAGTGGCATTGTTCTTTCATGAAACATTCTGGTCCAATCCTGGTAACCTGTCTGTTAAAACCAGAAGAGAGTGCTTAAAACAAGTTCTAAAGACTTACTGTGCTCTTTGAAGACAAGCAGGACGCAGGTGAAGATTTTGAGGACCTCCGCCACCACCACGGCAGAGGAGGCCAGGTACCGCGGGCCCTCGGACTGCAGAGTGCGTGAGTAGCGCATAGTGAGTACCAGGGACGTGGTCTGGAACACCAGCACTCCCAAAGACAGGTACTTCAGCCGGGAAGAGGCCATGGCCACGGACTCAAGAGACGGAACACTACAACAGCCACATGATTACCATCTCAAACCATGCACCGTATTTATATAAAAGAATGAAACAACGGCTGTTTGTTGAGGAAATAAAAAATGGAGACTCACCTTTGTTTGCTTGAGTTAAGTTAAAAAGAAAAGTCAAACGTCTTCATATAAGCTCTATACATCAATGTTTAGAATTTAACTCTGTATATGATCTGCTGTACTCATAGAGCTCGTCTTTCTCATAGACACACCGGTAGTGGAGCCTCAAGCAGCTGTCAAAACAGCAGCACTTCGACTCCTGGCGTCCATTGACCCGTACTACAAATACAGCGTCCACTCAAAGCGCACATGATCCAGTTCCTCCAGAGAAACAACAGCACGACCCACTGCCATCACCACTGGACCAGCCTTACGGCACAAACGAATAAGTAAAGCAGCATCATCAGAATAATCTCAAGCATGTAAAATAACAACTTCCGTGTACAGAGTTCTTCCTCGTTTTTACTAAAGCTCATTGAGCACCACAGCGCCACCTGCTGCACTGATGACCGACTGCGTGCCCACATGTAAGCACTATTTGACAGCCAAAACAAAGTTGTAAACGTTCCAAGATAGTCTAAACAAACCTGGGGCGGTACTCACCACTGAGCGCACTGGATGCTGCAGAGCTATATGCTAGAGACAGAGAGAGCCAGATTAACATTCACATTATTTTTAGTATATTCTGACAATTGATTTGGTCTCACAATTTTCCCACACTGTGCATACCTGCATCCTTGTCCTTGTGCAGTGGAAATATTAATAGAAACAGATCTAATCTGCCTGAAGCTTGTCCTGTGAGTCCTGCAAGTACTATGTTGATACTGTGCACAAATTCCCAATTAATGCATTGTTTAAAGCTAGACAAAACACCTACTGTATGTTGTATGTGATGGTGGGAGCTTTTTTATAGCTCAGACAAAGTTTCACAACTCAGCTTTGCATTTATTTATGAATCAGTGGCTAATTATGACGGTTGTAGAGAATTAAGAAACACAAACTTCCATTCTAATATTACTGAAGTTTATTTCAGTAAGTACATTTGGATCATGTTTTGTCAACAAACATATTAGTCTGTTTTGGTTCTACCTTATACAAATATGGCAACTACTTCATATAACATGTATATTGACTATTGGTTAACAATGTACAATGAACATTAAAAAAAACATTTTATATACAAAACAAAAAAGACATTTCCTTGCATATAAGCAGTAACATTTTTTTAATGAAAGAGGCTCTTGACTGACACAAATGTACAGTACATGTGTGAGAGACTGTAGGACAAATTACAATTATTACAATGATTAGATATGAATGGTTTTCATGAAACAATTTGGTTTGTTTGTTCAAAGATTGCTTTGCATAATTGAATTCTGAAGAAATGTATGTATACATATATTTTTCAGAATTTATTTGGTCATAAATAGTGATGCTTTTGAACTTTGTTGGATAATGATTGTCTGTTTTGTTAACAGTCAGAAAAAGCTAGGCAGACTTTAAACCTTACTCTCTCCAGCCTTGGATTATGTATAATTTAAAGGTGCAACAGAGACTGATTGTTTTAAAGCAAAAGGCAAAGCTGGTGTTTGACTTTGGAAGACAATATAGAAAGAGACACTACCACCCCTGTAACATTCAAAATCATTTAAGTGCGAACAGTTTTCATATAAAAACAGAGCTAGACATTATCAAAGTTACACACTGCTTAACTGTAAAACAGGCAGAGTATGCTGTAGGTCTTTGTACATTTATTAAACTGTGTTGTGACCAATGTTTCATGTATTTCTGTATACCTTCTCCAGCTTTTCAATTCATCTTCTAAAAACAGATTTGCCATTGTCTAGTCATATTCATTAAAAACTTGCATTTCTGTAACAGGAAATTATTTAAAAAAGAGTAATACACTGTGCTCATACACCAAGTAAAACTTCATCTAATGCATCCTGTACATGCAGACATCACGTGATAGAAAATACTAATAGGTATAGACAGTATGTCCAAGCTACCAGCTACAAAATTAAGACATAGAAAATGACTGCATACATTTACAAAGCCTCATCCAGGTTATTATTTCTTACCATTTATGTAGTAATAAATGAAAGTCTGAATAATTATTATACAGACTAAAACTTGAAGAAATAGACATCCATATTCATATTTGGCCCATAAAGCATATGATTGAAAGGTTCAACACTAAACACCAAGCCTTGGGCAGTGTGAAAGAGTCTAATATAATGGATTGTTCAGAATTTCTCAAAATGATTAAAAGATTCCACAGTAACAACTGACCATTAAATGGCCAACTGCTAAAAACAAACAATATTGTCAAAGTTGGGTCAGGATACAACAATTTGATATGATATGATATATGATAATGATTGAGACTGTTCAGACTGGTGTTGAGAACTTACATACAGTAATACTTTAGGAAACTATACAGTCTTATTAAGTGCATTAAGAAAAAGAAACAATCAACATTTAACAGATTAAACTGGTAAAGCACATTAAGAGACATGTAAAGTAGTTTGTACAGTCTCTCCTGTAGTAAGTCTATGCAAACACCTGCATGTTTCCGTGTGGAGGCTGCTGTGAGGTTTGCTGCATCTGCTGTGATTGAGGCTGGTGCTGCGGCTGCTCTGGAATGTGTGTGCGATGGGATGACGCTAGTGCATGGTGGGCATTACCCAAAGGAGTGGGGCTTGTGGTCACATCAGACCAGTCCGAGTTGGAGTGTGGGGAAGAGGATGACCAGGGGTCTGGGGACTCGGGTGAAGGGGTGAGATAGGGGTGCTCACTGGGAGGGTGAGCAGAATGACCAGGGGTTGTGCCCTCTGAACTGGCAGGGGTGTAGCTGTGCTGTGAAGGCGGTGTGGGGTACTTATCCACAGGACTCTGCATGGTTGGATATGAGGGCAGTGCTCTGGACTGGCCATCGATGCTATGGCCTCCGTGGTTGACAGTGTGGGGGTGTGGCAGTGTGTGTGCCAGCGCATGAGTCATGTTCATCTGATCAGGCATCTGGTACATCTGGGAGCAGTGGAGGTGTGCAGCACCCTGCTGTGGCGTCTGGCTCTGGGACTGTGTGACTTGGACCTGCCCCGGCTGGGCCTGTTTTAACATGGCCTGACCTCCAGGAGCCATCATCTGGAAGGTGACAATGGGAGGCAACTGCTCTCTGCTCATGGTCACGTTCATAGGGGTGAGCATTGCCCCCTGGCTGCGGTGTTGGCTCATGCCAGGGTGGGACCCGCCCATCTGGTGTGGAACCAGGCCAAACATGGAGCTATTGTAGCCATGTTTGGACATGCCCACCCACCCCTGCTGCTGCCCTAACATGTGGCTGACAGGAGGCAGCAGGGGTCTGCTTGTGGGACTGCTGAGGAGTGGAGGGGAGTTGGCTGTAGTGGATACAGTGCCGGACACGTCCCCGGTGTATGAGTGAGGGGACTCCAGAGAGTCCACAGGGGACATAGTGATTGAGCTTTCAGGAAGTCCTGCTGTCTTAACACCATTAGCTTGGCCTCCTGCTGAATTTGCCCCATTTCCTGCTGGTCCTCCACTTGCTACTGGTCCTTCTCCTCCAGTAGGCTTCTTTCTGCGCTTGGCCTTCATGTCCTTAAGCTCCTTAGGTACCCCACCAACCACTTTCGTCCCAGCTCCGCCCCTCCTACCCTTCTTCCCCTGTGGCCCAGGACGCATGCCGATAAAGCCTCCATTGGCTCCACACACAAGAGAGTTTCCTCCTGCTCCCATGTGTGGCTGCCCGTTATGAGGACTATGAACCAAATTGTACTGGTCCAGCAGGCGGACAATGTCATGATGCATGCGCTCCTGAGCGGTATCTCGGGGCAACCGATCCAAGTGGTCAGTGATGTCCCGGTTAGAGTAGTGATCCAACAGAACTTGAGCAGCTTCAAAACTGCCCTCACGGGCTGCAAGAAACAAGGGTGTCTCCTCCTACCAATAAAAGACAATTATGAATGAATTAATAATAATCTCTTCACTTCACAAAACACATAATGAATAAATAAAACTCGAAAAAAACATTTAAAGCAAGTAGATAGGCAGACCTTGTTATCTTGCATGTCACGATTGGCACCATTTTTTAGAAGTACTAGTGTAGCTTCCACATTGTTTACTGCAGCTGCCCAGTGAAGAGCAGACTTCCCTACAGTTCACAAAAACATGTTAGTTACACTTCCAGCTGTGTACAATATTTCAGAACATTTATTCTGACAGAGGATGGAAGTATGTGTCTAACCATGGTCATCTACAGCGTTAATATCAGCGTGGCAGTGGATGAGTTCCTCCACCATTCCCTCAACAGCAAGTCTGGCTGCCAAGATGAGAGGAGTGGTGCCATCATTCATTCGAGCATCAAGCTCTGTTGCACGGTTGCGGATCAGGATCTAACAGAGTGCAATTAACATTATTTAAGACTCATGAAGGTGTAGATTGTTATACTGTATCTATAGTTCCACGTGGACATACCTGGAAGACTCCCTGAGCATCTGCTGACACTGCTGCATGCAGTGGAGTTCGACCCATGTTGTCATGAGCATTGGGATCAGCCCCAGCATCAAGCAGTCTTTTTGCAGCATCGGCTCTGGCGTAGCGAGCAGCCAGATGCAGTGCAGTCTCTCCTGTGCGGTCAGTCTGAGCCATTAGAGAGGCACCTTGAGCAATCAGGTCTGAAATGACACTTGGTCCCTGTTCTTCACCTCCACTTTCATCCTCTTCATCTCCAGGCAAGCTGCAGTCAAGGCCGCCATTACGCAGAGATGCCAACATCAATGGTGTGAAACCATCTGAAATAATTTACAATCCTTGTGAGAACAATGTCACTGATTATTTATTTATATATATTTTTATCCACTCACCTGGGCCTTTGACATTGACATCAAGGCAGTCTGTGTCCAAGTCAGCCTGTGGAGGGGTGAGAGTGATATCAGCAGCCTTGCGATGTTGCAGAGTCCATTGTCTTTGGTCCACTCCTCCATCCATAGCAATGGGAAGCAATGGTTTGTCCTCTGTCTACATAAAGACCATGTTTTACTTAAAATAAGAACATGACCATGATGATGATGATGATGTCTTTTATGTGACTTACTCTTGGCTTCTTTGGTGATACCTCATCTTCCAGCCACCTCTGACTCTGGCCTCCATCGATCACACTTCCATCCTGTGTCTTAAAGTTTCTAATGAAAATTGTTTTAATG
This sequence comes from Philypnodon macrostomus, assembly GCA_036025475.1. Classification (NCBI taxonomy): domain Eukaryota; kingdom Metazoa; phylum Chordata; class Actinopteri; order Gobiiformes; family Eleotridae; genus Philypnodon; species Philypnodon macrostomus. The sequence goes on from JAVQKC010014916.1 coordinate 15,121, forward strand.
TTAGTCATGTTGTGTCTCACACATGTTCAACTGTATATGTGTGCATTGTTCTCCTTACTTCAAATCAAAGTCATCCTGACCAACAGGCTCTCTTCTTTTGTCATTTTTAGTGGCCAAGAAGCCATCAGGCAGCCACAAAATACCCTGTTTATGTTTCCTTTTGGCTGCTAGCATTCCCAACACAAGAATGAGCAGAATGATCACCACTGCTACTCCAATTACATACATCAAGTAGTCCGGTTTGGGCACAACTGTGGGATCGCCTAGAACAGAGAAAGTTTATTACCATATTTTCCGCACTATAGGGCGCACAGGATTATAAGGCGCACTGTCAATGAATGGTCTATTTTCGAATTTTCTTCATATATAAGGCACACCGGACCATAAGGCGCATTAAGTGAAACAAAACAGGCAGACAAGTCAGTCAGTCAAACTTTATTAAACGCGTTCACAATAACTCTCAACATTGTTCAAACGTTAATGGGCGTAAATAAACACAGTCTGATACCGCTAAATCAAACGTTAGCGTATTCACAATAAATTACATTTATTCAGTTATAACACGTAACATACAACACAATACAGTCACTTTTTCAGTTTATTCCTCGTCCACAAATCCCTCAATTTCTTCATCTTCAGTGTCCGAGTTGAACAGTTGGGCGATTACATCCAGCATGCCCGGATCCCCCTCGTCATTATCTGAGTCTGTGTTGTTGCTGTTACCTGGCAGTTCAGTGATGATTCCTGCCTGGTACCGGTATGTAGTGATGGTCAAATGAGACGGAGCTCCGGTGCACGTCTGGATCTTGTGGAGCTTGTCTCAGAGCAGCCTCTCACGTGACCAAAGTGTCGAAGTGTCGGTCCCTCCCCTGCTGCTTCACGCTTCGTGTCAATCGCTTCAGAGTATCGAAGCGTTTCATTGGCTCAGTGAATGTTCCGCTCTGTGATTGGTTCAGAGTGCTTTAGAGCGTTCAACGCGTTTCCATGGTTTGACAAGCGCTAAACAGCTACTCCCGGAGCTTTGTAGTTTACCGAAATCGTACCAAAACATTTTGAAGGAGCGCCCTGAGCGCCGTGTGACACAAAATCGCTTGGAGGTCAGTAAGCGCAACCAGAATTAATCCATATATAAAGCGCTCCGGATTATAAGGCGCACTGTTGGCTTTTGAGAAAATTAAAGGTTTTTAAGTGCGCCTTATAGTGCGGGAAATACGGGTATTTTTAAAAAATAAAAAGTAAATCTTGGTTTGTTTATTTAAATGTCTTTGTAAAGTTATTAAACAGAGCAATGTATAATTAAAAATAACCATGTCGTCCAAAAAATTTCTGTAATAGGGTTATATCAGTACAAACTATGTCGGCCATAGTTCTTTTGCATTTAAGTTACAAATAGCCTTACTGTCAGATTTAGCGGTTACTCTGTAACTTTTTGATGGAGTTGAACATCTTTGATTCAGAGTTTGTGTATTTAGCGTAGTTGTTTAGAGAATTACTAGTAGGACAATTTAAGCTATTTGTTAAGCAGTTGTAACGGTAAGTTTTATAATTTCCTGCAAACATAAACCATTTACGTTTTATCTTCACGCCGATGATGTTTCGGGGCACAGACGACTCATCGTGTGTGTCCCGAGAGGCGGCACTGAATGACCGTTAAGCATCAGTTGGGAAGAGCTGTTCTTGACAATAAACGGACATCTATTCATTCCCCCCTTTCTCACTTCTTTTTTACAGGACAAGAAAATAGAGCACTGAGCTAAAGAGAGAAGTCCACACTCTTGGTATGTGTAGCTACAAATTACACATATACATCACCTCTTTTTCTACATATAAAGGTAATAACTTTGTTTTATGTTTTTTTTATCTCATGTTGTCTTATATTGTTTCTGTTCCAGCTGCTG
>JAVQKC010014934.1:0-10476 GCA_036025475.1 Philypnodon macrostomus
TTTAGACCTGCTTTAGACCTGCTTTAGACCTAGCTTTAGACCTAGCTTTAGACCTAGCTTTAGACCTAGCTTTAGACCTGCTTTAGCCCTGCTTTAGACCTGCTTTAGACCTAGCTTTAGACCTAGCTTTAGACCTAACTTTAGACCTAGCTTTAGACCTAGCTTTAGACCTGCTTTAGACCTAGCTTTAGACCTGCTTTAGACCTGCTTTAGACCTGCTTTAGACCTGCTTTAGACCTAGCCTTTACTTAGACATTGTCCCTCTTCCTTTTGAGTTAGTCCTGATATGGTACCATTTTAGTTTTAATTAGTAGTCAACTCAGCAAATGTAACATAAAACATCTATCTTGAGAACGGTCTCCTGTAGGATATATTCATGTGTGTGTCAGCAGCAATGCCTTGATACCAAAACAATGACAAACTAGTCCCTGTTTGTCTAATCTTTTCTAGGAAATTCATCCCCTGTTCGTCCTATTCAAATTAACATTATTTCTGTTGCTGCCTGTTTGGGATGTGCGTAGTCTCTTTGAATCCTTTTGGAGTGCTCAGACTGTATTTTTGGTAGTTAGTTGTTAGCCTTTTTACATGTTGGTGCTATGAAGGCATTGAGTCAACAGTAAGACCTCTATCCTGGTCAGATACAGAGTCACTCTTTCCACTATGTGAGCAAGAGCTGACAAGGGTTTCCTGAGTCACAAATGTGCTAGTTACTATTCAAATTCCAGAAGAAATGTTGATGTTAAATCTAACTCTCCTGGCTTTTACAGCAACATCAAATCAGAGTTCGTGGGATACCACTTTGACCAATAGTATAGTATTTTCTATTTTGAACATTTCATTATTTAACTTATTTAACAAATATGCAGCTCTTGCAGGGAGTTTTCGGTCTATCAGTATCTATCAAAGCGTGAACCCAAGGAAGGAACAGTAATGAACTAGAGACAAGGTCATGGGTGGCGTCATTGATGCACATGGGGTGCAAAGGCTGGCCTGTGTGGTCTACTGTAGCTTATACTGCTGAAGAAGTTAATACTGGTTGGATTTAGGCAGGTGGTCATAATGTTTTGCCTGATCCATTTGATTTCATTTCCTTGTACATCATTTGTTGGGTATACTAAAGACGATTTACTGTATTTTTTCCTGAAGGAGCGGAGGAACAACTTCGAGGCCAATCTCAGAAATGTTGGCCTGGAGCTGGAAACGGAACACAAATCTGTAAGACTTTTTTAGTCATTTTATAATTTACCAGTAACTCACTTAAATACTTTGTTTTATATCTTTAAAAACTCAATTCATTTTCTAACATCAGGAATCTGAAGATGGAAAGACCTTTTTCGTGAAGATTCATGCTCCGTGGGAGGTGTTGGCGACTTACGCAGATGTGCTAAAAATCAAGTGCCCATTCAAAGCCAATGACATCCCTGAGAACAGGGAGATGCCCATGGGCTGGCTGGCCACACCATTCCGCCTCCCAGAGGACATCATGCACCCAGAGCCTGATTATTTCACTGCTCCCTTTGACAAAAACAAGTCGGACTTCTTCCTCATTGACGACCAAGACACATTCTTCCCCCCCTCGACCCGCAACAGGATAGTAAGAACAATTTGGTATTGTTTCATATCTTGGTTATAATTTATCCTCAGGCAACAAGAGATATCCACTCACTGGCCACTTTATTAGGTAGAAGCTGAATAAGTTGTGGGTGTTTATTTCAGAATTGTATCATCTATGGAGATTTTCATATACGTGCATCTACAGTATGGCAAGACTTTACAGAGAATGTGGGCAAAAATGTCTTGTTGATGCCAGAGGTCAGAAACTGGTGGAGATAATACATTTAACACATTTTATAGGTTTATTAGGTACAGGATCTACTAATAAAGTGGACAGTGAATGTAGACGCGGTGTATTATGTTAAGTAACACACGGCCCTTACACATTAGTTTTTGAACTATGTCAATAATAAACAAGAAAAACTGGTTTGTGAAAATGAATGAAACCTTTTGCACCTCTTTTCAGTTATCTTCAGTTATCATATTATCGTTCCACTTTGATAACACAGTATTGCTCTCTTTATGTCTTATTGCAGGTCTATTATATCCTGTCTCGGTGTTCCTACTTCCAGGATTGTGATCGGGATAAAATGGGAATAAAGAGGTTACTGAACAATGGCACCTACACTGCGGCCTTTCCACTACACGATGTAAGTGTTTTCTGAACTATTTTAGCAAGGCATGTTGTAAGATATTAATAACTAATAACAATTGTTTATTGTTATTGCATTCAAACTGATGCTCTGTCTCCATGCAGTGTAGATACTGGAAGAGCTCGAGCTATTCTAACTGCGAAAGTGAACGAAACAAACTCTACAAACATTGGGCTAAATTTTTATGTTTCTTTAAGGAGCAGCCCATAAATCTTATACGGTAAGCATCTAAAGGTTTACCTACCTACAGAAGTACATTACAAAAATAAACGCCAACTATTTTCTTCAACAGGAAATATTATGGAGAGAAAATAGGGCTGTATTTTGCATGGCTGGGCTTCTACACCGAGATGCTGCTGTTTGCCGCAATCGTAGGCACCCTTTGTTTTGTCTATGGATTATTCACCTACGAGGAGAATGAGTGGAGGTTGGTTTGAGAATGAATATGATTATTGATACTGCTTCTTACATTGATTTGTGTAGTGCTGTAGTAAAACACCCTTATTTTGTGACCTATATATATATATGATTTCCCTTTCAGTAAAGAAATTTGTAGTAATGAGATCGGAGGGAACATTGTCATGTGTCCACTCTGTGACAGGAAGTGCGGCTATTGGAAACTGCAAAAGATTTGTAACTCTGCTTGGGTGAGACACTCACCATTTTTATCATTTTGCTTATGAGACTGTAATGCTCTAAATGTACTACTGTGTTTCTTTCTATTTCAGCAATCTCATCTTTTTGACAATGTGGGAACAGTTTTTTTTGCTATATTCATGGGTATTTGGGGTAAGTAACAATGCAGATCTTCTCTGTTTTAGTTTAAGGCACCATCTAGTGGGAGCCTTCTGCTTGGTGGTGTATATTGAAAACCTCAGTAAAAATGATAGATGCACCAATACATCCACCAATATCTTACGATATGTTTTAACTACATTTTATGGTGATTTCTTAGTTTCAATTCCTTTATAAAAAAACTTATGAGGAAACGTATTCCAATACCAAAATGTTTACAAAATATTGGTATCACAGTTGATATAAGCCAAACTGTTCATCTGCATCAGCCTTGAATTTTGATATCCTTACTAAATAGACTGCAGTATGAATTCTGGTGCTGAGATTTGTGACATTTCTTGAATATGAATTGGTATATCTCTGCAGTGACCCTGTTCCTTGAGTTTTGGAAGAGGCGTCAGGCGCGTCTGGAGTACGAGTGGGACCTGGTGGATTTTGAGGAAGAGCAACAGAAGCTGCAGCTCCGTCCCGAGTACGAGACCAAGTGCACCGAGCGCAAACTCAACCTCATCACTCAGGTGTTTGTGTGCCCTCACAAAACTAATTTACTGACATTATTTTAACTTTGTACAGCTTTATTTTGGCAATATCTTTGGTTCCTTCTGTTAGCAGGGCCGTAACATCAGGCAGTGCAGGCAGTGCACATTAACTGGGGCCCAAGTAGTGAAGGGGCCTACTGGTAGTCCATAACTTAACCAGGTCTAACCCAAGACAAAACTAGGACTAGACCAGAACTAAAATGGGACTAAATCAGGTCTAAACCAGAACTGAACAAGGACAGTTTTTGTCCTGGTCTAAAAGGACTGAAACAAGATCTGAACCAGGACTAAATAAAGACTAAACCAACACTAAACCAAGTCTTAACCAGCACTATAAAAACCTGCTCTGGGCCCTCTGATCACAACCATAACCATGTGGTATTTAAAGTGCTTTTACACTGTTGGCCTGTTGCAGTCATTCATTAGTAAAAGCTTGCACTTTCATGTTGAAGGTGCGTTTGGTAAATCGTCTGTCTGTCTGTCCGAACAGAGACTTTTAATTTGCCTTTAATCTTTAGGAAATGGAGTGGGTTCTTAACAGGACTGCCTCAAAACTAATGCGGACCCTGTTACTTTGCTGGGCAGCGGTGTTATTTTGGGTAAGGTAATGCCGGTCTAGACAGGGACATGCTTTTGTGTGGCTACGTGGTGTGGTTAACAGATGTTACTGGAGAGACACAGAGGCTCAGGGCTTGCTTCTTGTAAACGCATCTAGTTTCATAATTAAGAAATCGCCTTTAAAAACGAAATTCCTATAAAAGAAAGCTCTGATTTTGGCCTGTAACCTTTGCCTAGCAGTGCTGTGGGTGACTGACTTGTGTCCATGCTTTGCTTATGATGTAGGAAGTGGAGCCTTACTTACCCATAACAAGCAAGTGTGCACGCACATGTCTGTCCGGAGCCACAGTCCTGTTCTGGGTGAGAATTTCACTATATTTTTGATTTTTCTGTTTAAAACAGTGGTTCCTAAATGAAAGGGGTGAGAACCTAAAGTTTCAATTATCAGATTATTTGAAGCATATAGACATTGCTTTGTCCTAAAAGTTGTAATATAATCATTAAAAGAGTAATTTCTTTGAAAAAAGGGTCACAATGAAGTGATCAGAGATGACATTTTTAGAGCTGAAAATCTAAAGGGCATCAGTGACATTTTGGGCGAAACTGAGTTCTAAATCTCTAATTATTATTATTTTTTAAATTTCACAGGATATCTTTATCTTTTAGTGATTTATTCATCAAAAACAAAAGCATTTTGTTTTTTCCTCAATGATGGACTGTTTATTGGTGAAATGCTACCTAGATTCTCAGCCCTGGATTTGACATATACACCACTTAAGAACCACTGCATTAAAAAGTCCATAATTGTTTGTGTGCATGTTTTAAAGCATAAAGTCTCTGCATGTTTGGGCCTTAAACATGCTCACTCCATGTTAGTGTTGTGCTTTGGTTGCAGTGCTGTGTGCCATTGTGTCTTCCATATTGTCACTGTTGTCTGTCTGTTCTGAAGATCGCATTGATCATTGCCTGCATCGTGGGGGTGATTGCATATCGCCTGGCCGTGTATGCGGCCTTTGCCAGCATTATGAAAGACAGCCCCACCAGTCACCTGCAGTTGGTGGGCCCCTACATTACGCCACAGCTGGCCACATCTGTCACTGCTTCCTGTATCAACTTTGTCATCATCATGATCCTCAATGTTATGTATGAGAGAGTGGCTGTTTGGATCACTGACTTGGGTAAGGGTCAGAAACATGGGCCACATTCCAGAGAAATGTATATTTTAATATGAGACATGTCTTGACCAACATGTGTGATTTTTTTTTAGAAATCCCAAAGACCCACCTGGAGTATGAAAACAAGCTGACCGTGAAGATGTTCTTCTTCCAGTTTGTGAACTACTACTCTTCCTGCTTCTACGTGGCTTTCTTTAAAGGAAAGTTTGTGGGATATCCCGGGAACTATGCCTATTTTTTTGGGTCTCTGAGCAAGCTAAGAAATGAAGAGGTACAGCTGTTTTTGATGCATGCAAGAATAGTCTTTAATTGATTGAAGTTTTATTTTTGCTATTTTCTGGAACTTTCAGTGTGATCCTGGTGGCTGTTTGATTGAGCTCACAACACAACTCGTGATAGTTATGACCGGGAAACAGGTGTGGGGCAACATCCAGGAAGCTCTGGTGCCGTATGTATCTCACAAATACTCAAATATATAGGTAAACCACGCATTTGCAATAAGACATTGGTAACGTGTTTATTGTCATTTGTGCTTTGAAAGGTGGTTGATGAACTGGTGGGGCAGCAGGAAGGCACGTAGTCATCCAGAAAGTCTGTACAGTCGCTGGGAGCAAGACCATGACCTACAGCCTTTTGGGCAACTTGGTCTTTTCGATGAATACCTCGAAATGGGTAAACAGTTTTACATTCACTTTATTAGGTAAACCTATTCAACTGCTACAGGAACCGGAACAGTCCACATTACAACCAAGGTCTGCAGCCAAACATTTCTGTCTGACCATGAAGCTGATGGGTTATAGCAGCAGACGAACATACATTTTTAGAGATAAGTCCTACCTAATACAATGGTCAGTGTGTGTGTATATGTCATTTTCATACCAATTTGCCTTCTGACATTATCTTGTACTGACCTGCACATGGGGCTGATGGTTAAAAAAAAATACATAATGGCTTCTCACAATTACAAAAACAAATTGAATAAAGTTAATGGCTAGAGCTATATTTTTCCATAAACCAGCATTCCTTTGTTGAGGCATAATACAATATTTATAACGACAACATACAGATGATTAAGCCTTTTGTCTTAAATTAACAAGTTACCTGCTGCCACCTACTGACATGAAGGATTATTGCATCTTTCTTTGCTTTTCTTTGCAGTGATCCAGTTTGGCTTCATCACACTATTCGTGGCCTCCTTTCCTCTGGCCCCTCTGCTGGCTCTCTTCAATAACATCATTGAGGTTCGGGTGGATGCCTGGAAGCTCACCACTCAGTACAGGCGTCCCGTCGCAGCCAAGGCCCACTGCATCGGAGCCTGGGAGGAGATCCTCAATGGGATGGCGGTCCTCTCTGTAGTGACCAATGTAAGTGCCACTGTAGTAACAGACAGTGCCGTACACAGAATATGAAAAAAAATTTAATTTAACATCTGAGCATTAAAGTATGTTAGCAGTTAGCAGCAAACATGAGTTCAATCTTTCCATTTATTTTTGTATTACTGAGATCTTAGCCACTGTGACCTCAATGCTGCATACAGCCAGATTGACCGCTACGTTTAGTTTGTGGTTTTTTGTATATATATATAGATGTATTTCCTTGTGTTTAGGCTTTTATCGTGGCCTTCACCTCAGATATGATCCCTCGGCTCGTTTACATGTATGCGTACCAGCCTGACGGTAAAATGAACATGAAAGGCTACATCAACAACAGCTTATCCTTGTTTAATATCTCCGAGTTTCCGATCGAGAGTCGACCTGAGGACGGGGAAAACCCTTCTTGGTTCAACACCTCCATCACAACCTGCAGGTATGAGATCATAAACTTAGATCATAAACACACTAAAACAGGCACAATTAAATGTAAAAAATATTTACATAGGTTCATGATAAAGTAGCTACGATGTAACTAAGTGTGACTTATGTGACTAAGGCTTCACGAGTTACACATTGCCTATGCTATGCCTATTTCTCTGGCTATAAATATTAGAAGTTATCCTTTAAGAACAACAGATTATCATTGTCCATCTGTAGAGGCCGATACCGATATTGGTCAAAATTGTAAATATTGAACATAGTGCTGTATATTGCTTTATATTTGTCATAAAAGCTGTTAAAAGTGCTGTTTTTTGAATAGATACCGTGATTACCGCTATCCCTCTGGCCATGCTAAGCAGTACACCCACACTATGCAGTTCTGGCACATTCTTGCTGCTAAACTGGCATTCATCATTATCATGGAGGTAATAAAATGTGCCAAGTGCTTTTTCTGTTGATAACATCAAAAACATTCTAAGATATGCTGATTAAAATATTTCTCTGCAGCATGTTGTGTTCATGGTCAAGTTCATCGTGGCTCGGTTGATTTCGGATGTTCCTTCTGAAGTGAGGGCCCGGGTGAAGAGAGAGCGCTATTTAGTCCAAGAGTATCTCCATAACTATGAAGTAGAAAGGCTCAAATCTCAGCTCCAAAACCGCGACGATGAGTGCACCTGCGACTGCGAGCCTAAGATCTATCCAACATTACCCAATCACGACGTGCTATCAGATCAGCTCTAGCCCCGGACGTAAACGAAGCCAAAGACATGATGGAGATAAGATCCTGTGGAAAGACCTGCTGAAGATTACAATGAAATAAATGAGACCCTAACTGAGTACTTTACTAAACAAGTACAGGTTTTGTCTAATTGCTGTACTGCTTGTGGTGACGTGATGGTGCACACAGCTCAAACTGTCCCTGCATGCTCAGCTACACCAAAGCCACTTGAATTCTGCCGTTTTGACTTTTTACTGTTATTTTATACCTGCTATGGACATTATTACCACACTATAAGAATCTCCAACACTGTGGCTATACCTTCCTTTATACAGTAAACACTTTAATAGCTGACTATTTATTTTGAATGCTTCACGTAATAATGCCTTATACATAAAACTATTATTAATGGCTTTCTATTTTAAACAAAATCATGTAAAAAACTATGATAGTAATATGTGAAGTAGCTTTAAATGGAGAGAAGAGTCTTGCTGCTGATGATGTGAACAAGAGGCCCTAGAGTCTTGTTGATGGCCAGTTGTTTAGCAGCAGCTGGTGCATGGTGAGCCTGTTTATTAAGATATCTCAATATAATGTGCCTCTATACAACATGCTGTAGCTAACGAAGTGTGTGCTCACAAAGGCACATCACTCTTTGTCCATTTATGCAAGATTTATGTTAGAAAATGTCTGCAGACCCAGACAGATATATTTAATTTTTGCACAAAGCACTTGACTATCTCAGCAGTGTAAAACGTTTGCATTGGTGCAGTTGAATTACACTTTTGTTTGTAAGTGATTTACTTTATTTTCTTTTATACTATTTTGTAAGTTTTAGTTTTTTCTTTAAACAATGAAGGATTATGTATCAAATATATTTGTGATATGGATCTGAATTATAGCTGAAGCATTTGTGGAGACCTATCTCAAGATTATTGTCCAATCGCGTCTTGCCTCAACCAAACTATACACTCTGCCTTAAAATCTCCAGTAAATATAAGCATTTTCTATCTTTTTGCATAACATTGAAACAGTTTTTGTCATTCATTCATTTATGTTTATTGTTATCAAGATATGTTTGCTATTTACTTTTGTAACTGCCGTCCATGTAGTTAGGAAATGACAAATAAAATATCTGTTGAAGTTGACCATGTGACCTAGCACATTTTACAGTCTCCTTTGGATACATTTATGTTACCATTGTATGTTTTGCAACATCAAACACTATTACACGGAGTATCAAACACTACATAGACACCTGTCTCCTGAAGAAAGAACCAAACCATTTGTGACAGTTTTGGGGTTTCAAAAAAATAAACTCCAGATACTTTTCTTTTGTATTTCTTTTGAGATATAAATAAGGCCTTGATGCCCTCACAGCTAATCACACATCTGCAATCGGATATGTTGTTAGATGATGGTAGCAAAGTAGCAACAATGATTCTCTGGGTGCTTATGAGCAGGTAGGAGCACTTCCTTTTCTGCTCTTGGAAAGGATATAATCAACATAAAATGTTTACTCAAACATGCGTGAATAAAACAAAGCACAACTTTGCTTCACAAATTCTAATGTGGTTAAAGGCTTAGAAAAGTTCATTTTCCATAATGTAGGAGCTTAAATTGAAACCTTAGGAAATTCAATACATTTTATTTGTATAGGACTATTTCACAACAAAGTTGCCTCAGAGGGCTTTACAGAAAGAGATGCATGTAAACAATAAACAAAGCTAATAGACAATCAATAAACACACAAACAAAAGGACTGTCCCAGGACATCCCCTGTCCTTAGACCCTCCATCGCTGTCAGGAAAAAAAAAAAACAATTATGAAAAAAACAGAAACCTTAGGGAGAACCACATGATAGAGGGATCCACTCCCAGGACGAACAGGCTATAGATGTGTCCAGGACTGATGGATGAGGTCCTTGTGCTAAGAGAGCTCAATGTGTGTGTGAGTAAGTGTACACTTGTATGGGTTCTTCCCGGTGTGCGTCCTCATGTGGACATCCAAATTATGCTGACGTCCCACACACCTTACAGGTAAGGGGTTTTATGTCTTTGTGGGACCTCAGGTGTATATCAAGATTAGATTTTAATCTAAATTTTGAGCCACACAGAGCAAGTAAATGGTTTTTCGCCAGAGTGGATTCTCATGTGCCTTATTAGAGTTCCTTTAATTAGTTTAATTTAATTACATACAGGACAAGTAAGAATATAGGTCCCCAACAGCAAGGTGTATATCGGCAAAAGAGCCCTATATGTCTGCCACAACTGGCACCTTAATCAGACTGTGTTTGATTTCTAAGGGTTTTTATATTGTTAACGAGTAATTAAGCCCCCAAACCATGACAAACATGAGAAGGGTCTATTTGTCTAAACCTAACCCTAAAGGTAACTGCCATCATATTGGTCAGATGTGTTCAGGGCCGGGGGGTAATTAGGTGTTTCAGGATTGAGCCTAATCAGGCAAAGTGTGTGCAAGTTAGAGGCTGTCAAATATACCTGACCTCTCAAATTCAATTAAAAATGGCTGAATTCCTGTTTGTTGTAGGGTGGGGTCATAATAATATTTTATGTTGGGTACACTGTGGAGAATCACTGTACCAAGTTTCATTCCTCTCTGCCAAAGTAAGTGTGTCCAGGGTCCCATAGGGGTCATAAACATGGGGGC
>JAVQKC010014938.1:0-14623 GCA_036025475.1 Philypnodon macrostomus
AATAATGCTGTCATTAACACTATACTCTGGGCCTGGTCTTCAGTTACTCTTAGTGTACATTTTCACAAACACCATTTTCTGAATCTCTAAATGGGTCAAAGTATCCACAATTAAACTCACTGTCGACGTAAGTACGAACTAGTCAAAGAGTACAGTTCCTTGTCTTACCACCAGATAGAGCCACAGACCTGGGCTACGTAATTTCAAGACTGACTAGAGCACATGCACACTATAGTGGCCCTGTGCAAAACTACATGTGCTGAGTTGATTACTGGTCTAAGCTAGGCCTACGCTGTCGTCCCTGACAGAAAAGGCGAAACGGCTACATACACTGTGGAGAATCACTGTACCAAGTTTCATTGCTCTCTGCCAAAGTAAGTGTGTCCAGGGTCCCATAGGGGTCATATTCAATATTTTTTTTAATGGACCTTTAATAAATTAATTACTTAATAATTATTCAGTGTAGAATTACAAAAATCAATGGATTTCGGCATCTTTATGATATGTAAATGTGTGTGAAATTTAAACTGATCCGGGAATTTGCTTTGTAGTTATTGCGTTTACACGTAGGATCTGTGGACACGCATGTGGACGCGGAGAGTGGTGATTCCATAATATTGCCGAAACCGATATAAAAACCCGTACATTTCACATTTGAGATTATTTCCTGTTGTTAGCACATTACTTTACTTTACTTGTGATGTGTTATAGCATGAGTGGTGTGTCCTGCTTGACCTTCTTTTGAATTGTCCATGCGTTTCATTTTTACTTTTTGCTCTTGTTGAAGAGCAGTGAATTGTTGAGTCCATGCAGATACTTTCACAATTCTTGTCCAGCTCTGACCGAATGAGGCAGTAACGTGTGATCTGTTTTATTCGGTTAGAGATCGCTTTCATGTGAGCCAAATGTGATAATACCTTGTTAGTGTGCTAACTCGGAGCAGTGTAAAAAACACTCTCTGGATGTGATATATTTGTGTTAGTGTCTGGGATAGAGGGACAACAGAAGACTCTCATTTCAACTGTGGATAGCTTCTGTGCTTACATGCAGGTGTGATTATCTGTAATGTAATAGTATACAGTATTATTAAGGTGATCAGGCCATTGAATGTTGTTAAATTTATACAACTGAATGCACTTCAGTATTGACCATAAGCCAAAGGGATAAAGTAGAGCCAGGTAAACATGCTGAGGGCTTGGTAAACAGGCTTTTAATGAACAACAGAATGGACCGGACCAAGCATGGCAACGCATTGAGACGTCTATTCTGAGACAGGAAGACAGTGTTCTTAATAAGGACACTGGCAAAAGAAGAATTTAGTTTTTATTATGCAAACAACAGTTTTCTCCTTGTTGGTATACTCTAGTCTACACTAATGGCTATCTTACAAAAATACAATTCGGCTGAACAATCCAGCTGGCTGCAGGAATACAATTATAACTTGTACATGACTGATCACAGCTGGCAACAACATCACTTTGCTTAAGGCTTGTTCATGTCTTGTATCCCTTTATCAGGTTTAAGTTTCATGAGAATATGTATATATATATATATATATATATTATGCAACACTTCCAATCGCAAAAGTCAAATTTACAATATATTTGTATGAGTTTTGTTGTATGATAAGTGACAGATACCTAAGAACTATTGAACATGGCTAAATGAATAAATGAATACACAAATAAATATATCATATTATTTTGTCTGTGGCTGATACATATACCTTTGATTTTGGAGACTGTATTGATTCATTTACAGGAAAAGAAACAACCATAAGAAACTACTGCAGGAAATCTTCAGCAGCAGTATCTATTTGTTCTTTGTTTACTGTGGTTTAGCCTTTATATCAATATGTGACCAATTGTAGCTTGTACTAAAATGAGCTATGAAGGACACACACATTATTATTTGACGGGTGACGGGTCACCCATAATCACCCATAATCACCCATAATCACCCATAATGTTTAATGTATCACATTATCATCAAACACAGTGCTCAATCTATAAATACATTGTATAAATTGTACATATTTTTTTCTTAGACCTCATTATTATCTTATTAAATGTTTCATTGCAACAGATTAGTCCAGAACAGTGGGCGCCACCCTATGACAACACTCTGTTTCAGAGTAGAGAGGTCAGTGAGGTGTTGGGGCAGGAACCTGTACAGTCAGGTTTAACAAGAACAGGACCTTTCCTGTTCCACTGCAGTAGTGTCAGTGATGAACTGAGACTACGTTTTTGAAACTTCTTCATCTGGAAGTTAGTAAATAAAATAACATGGTGAAGACATGCAGACCTCAGAGATATTGTTGTTGGTCAGTCAAACCTATGACCTCCTTGACCAAGAGGAGTGCTACACTTAGAGTAGAGTAAACAATAGTGTGGAACCTAAAGTCATAGTAATATCCCAATGTCAGACTAAAAATAAACTGATGGGGTTAAGAAATCAATCAACAACAGGCATTAATGAAGTTGTCAGTGCTTTCTCTGAGTCACTCTCAAACAATCCTTAAATGAAGAGAAGTGCCTACGCAGCACAGCCCCCCATGCTGGCTGGTGAGCATGATGAATTGGATGGCTATTATGAGCAGTGAGTCTGGCGTGGGGTCTATGGGTCGTCTTGACGAGCCGAGCAGAGGGCTCAGGGCAGAGGCGAGGGGCCTCTCTCTGGGCCAGAGCCAGCTCTCTGAGTGGCTCCTCCAGGACGACAGATGGAGGCCTATAGAGCCGGAGCTCCAGTCCCAAAGCTCAGACGGCAGCTTCGGAGGAATCAACCAACTGGGCTTTGAATCATCCCCAATCATCTGGCTTCTGTCGCAGTGGTCCCACCAGTGAAATCAAGAGTTGGTGTTACAGATGGAAAGAGAGACAATGCTCAATATGTCATGGTGGACTCCATGTGACAGACTTGAGCCTGCCAAAGCCGAAGTGAACACTGAGTAAGAAATGTATGTGAGCAAATATTTCAACAAAGACAGATAGCATTATACTAAGTTCCTGCATGTTCTCCCCGTACATTTGTAGGTTTTGTTGAGGCACTCCTACTAAACATGTATGGGGCCCCTTCTCTCCACTTTTTGGGCTGCCACTGACTCAATCAATCTATCAAGGCATGTAGACCCTAAGCCAAAAGAGGAACAGATCCATGTGCATGCTGTTTTGCCAAAGCTTGCTGTAACACACTAAACACTGTTATTAAGATCAAAGTTTTAAAGTCTTCCTTTTCCTTAATCAGCTGATAAATTGTTGTCCAGCAATTATCATGCTTCATTTGTTAGCGCTATTACTAAGTTGTCAACTCTTTGGAGCTCCCTTCACAGTACACTCACAGTGGCAGCGCTTAGATGCGGTTAGTGAACAGCAATAATTAATGTCCGTAAATGAACACTCTTCACGTTTGAGTCGTGCCAGTGTGGTGACAGTCGTGAGCCCTCTGCCGCCTCTCACTGCCTGTCAGCACTAGTCAAGGGCAATACGCATTTCACACCATAACCCACATGCTGCTGTCTGTGGGAGCGGGACCCACGTTTAATGAGGCACACCTGTCTGGGGCCATGTCCAACATCTGTGGCTGTTCCATGTACTGTTGTATAATGTAAGACGTCACTATTGCCAACAAACAAAGGACAGACATATACTTAGTAACACATTTGGTATGGAGGTTGGCTGGTGGGTCAGTCCTCACTAAAACCAGTTCATACCGTTGGTGTGTTCTTGGGCAAGCCTTTGGTCGGAGAAGATGTTGGTGCAGTATCTGTCTCGTCTCATTTTGCCCCTGTACCACCACCAGTGTGTGACTGTACATCTAATCCATTATTTTTTTTTATTATTGTTATAAATTATTGTCTGAGCAGTAAACAAGACTAATGTAATTGCCTGGCTAAACAATAATGTACTTTCAGATGGAGTAACTGTCTAGGAAGAAGCTGGTGGGTGGTTGGGTCAATGGTGAAGGTGTGGGTGGACACTTCTGGTGCAATAGTGTCGTGACAGATCTTATGAATTTTAATATTTAAAGTTTTAACAATCAGCACGGTGTGTAAAGTGTGTTTAGTTCCATTGTGGACAGATGGATTCACTGCTGACAAGTTCCAGGGAAAAAGAAAACTGAGTCCAAACAGTCTCCTGTTGTGCAGTATGTGTGTACAGACTGACAATCTTAGTCCTGTGGACACTATTATGTGATTTCTATTGATCATAATGACAAAGCTAACCATCCTTAAATGGCTACAGCAATTTACAGATACATATTGTGATATGAGGGGGAAACTGTTGTGTTGTAGTAAAGGATGCACAGGCAACAGGAACAATGGCATCAAGTGTGTCAAGAAGGGGAAAAAAAACATTCAAGAGCGGGAGCTTCAGTGAGTGGACTAGGGAGGCTAGGGAGCCACACACACATGTACTGTAACAGGGAATTTGGTTACAACAGTTTGAAGCTTTTTCTGAATCAGTCAGTACTGTCATAGCTGGGCTGAAATGAAAAATAAATGGATTATGGCTCAGTACACTTTGAATTACATTTGGGAATGGGAGGAATAGTAAGACAGCTAGTGCTGGTTTAGAGAGCCATATCCTCCATTGGTGTTGGGCCACTGTGCTTTTTGGGTCAACACAGCCATTTACCATAAAGTTCCAGGGGAACATCAATGCTTCATTCAGCTGACAGGCTTAATGGACATCGGCTGCACTGCACTCTTCACACAGATTAGAGATTATTCTGCAATAAAAAAACACATGAGGGGGAGCAGTCAGATCAATGCAAAGTAAAAACATATTCAAACAGCTTAATCTCACCTTATCTGGGAAGAATATAGTCTGCAGTGAATCATTGGGGAATTGTGCTGTGAATGTTTTCAGTCCCACCTTTCATTACAATGTGTTTGTGAGATTCACAAGTTCTATTGAGTTGAATGCCTGCAGAAAGAGTTGAGAAGGTGTTGGATCCCTAAGTGAGAGAAATCAGCATGGCCACACCTACAAATACATTTTGGTCTAACACAACTACTGACACTAATACTTTCCTGATACCGCTTACAGTCTGCTTCAGAAACTGATGTTTACCGGGAACAAGACTGAGCCGAAAGATAATCCTCTCTTATAGATTAACAGTTTCGAAGCATGCATTTTTTCATGACTGCAACACCCCAGTTCATGGGTTACACCGAAGCACATTGTTATTATTATTTTTAATAAGAAGAATGTTGTGTACAGAGCATCAGAGGAAAACATACACAATGTATGTTACCTCAACTAAATCTGTATAAAGAGCTAAACAAAGTCAGGCCACATTTGATAACAACAGAATGGCACACACTGAAAAGGAAATATTGTGTCAGTCAGCAGGAGCTGGTCGTCAGCTTTACTTTAAAGAAACGATCTCAGCAGGTTACAGGTTTGTCACGCCCACAAATAAATATTTCACAAATGACTTTGATTGCCTTTGTTTCCTCACACGATCTCACCTTCAACTGTGAAATATCAAGAACACAAATAAAACTGAATCCCACTGGGAACCGAGTCACGCAAAAGTCCAATTTGGAAGAATAAATGTACTTTCAGCAGGATGTTCAAAACTTTGAACACTGTGTTCATTGTTTTGTTTCATATGTTCCCAACTGTGTTTGCAAATGTCCAAGTTGAAAATGTAAAAAGCAAAGTGAACAGAACAGATATGTCACAGATTTCACAGCTCAGGGCTTTAATAGTGGGTGTTATTTGCAGTTTGAATGGCCTTAGACTGTGAAACATCTTGGTTGGATTGTTTCGTGACATTGTTCTATACGCCTAAATAAAGATTTTCAATATTCTGTGGAGGGTTGCAGTATGTCTAATTGAGCTGAACTGATTGGAGCAATTATAACAACACTACTGTAGTGAAGGCCATACTGTATGGAACAGCTGCATTCTAATATGCAGACAGAAAATGACTGGGCTTGAAATCTGACTTCAAATCAACCTTATCATTCACAGTAAACAGTAGGTTTTAGTTCTTTTAGATAATGCCATTGCGAAGGTAAAGATGTGACATTTGGGCAAAAGTTTGAAAGATACAGTATGTAAATAATTTCACTTTTAGCTTTATACAAATATTTGTAGTAGCATAAGAAAAACCCAGTGTGCCCATATGCTGTATATGGAAATATTAGAGAATATTAGAAAAATACATGTATAGCATACAATAAATAAAATATGTAATTATATCGGCAAAACAACAATATTATGGAATCACATTTTGAATTGAATTTGGGAGGTCAGGTATATTTGACAGCCTCTAACTTGCATACTTTGCCCGATTAGGCTCAAACCTGAAATACCTAATTACCCCCCGGCCCTGAACACATCTGACTAATATGATGGCAGTTACCTCTATAGCGCCCCCCTATAGACTGAATTTTACAAAATCTGGCAAAAACCTTCTTCACAAACAAGACAAATGAAAAAAGTTAAATAGACCCTTCTCGTGTTTGTCATGGTTTGGGGTGGGGCCTCTTTATTGCTCGTTAACAATATTAAAACCCTTAGAAATCACACAATGTCTGATTAAGGTGCCCGTTGGTTCCAGTTGTGGCAGACGTATAGGGCCGTTTCGCCAATATATTTCGGGGACGACAGCACAGGCCTAGTTTGACCTCAGCATCTTCATGATATGCAACTGTCTAGAAAAGTTGAAAAAGATCAAACAGTTATTACGTTCACAGCTTTAGATCATTAATGAATGAATGACTTATCGTAGAAGTATAGCGTCTTTATGATATGTACCTGTATAAAATTTGAAACTGATCCGGAAATTAGTTTTTGAGTTATCACGTTCACACATAGGATCTGCAGACATGCATGCAGACGCGGACCGAGGTGATTCTATAATATCAATCAGATTAACAATCCAACAAACAACCCAAGTAATTGTGTTTAAAAATAGCAATTTCATAGCCTCATCAGTTTCCAAGCAGCATGTGAAGACTGCTCAAAACCTTTGCCAAATTCAGCATTAATCCTTTTTTAATTATAAACGATTAACTTACCAATACATCATCACTATAAAACGACCAATATATGTGTGTGTGTTTGAGTTTGTGTTTGCATGCTTCTTTATCTAAGCTCTTTAAAAACACAGGATCTGTTCAAAGGGGGTGCAGCTATAATGAAGGTGGCACACATGCACACACACTTAGGGCTTAGAGATTCACCATTGGATTAAAGCAAGCGCTACTGTCTCTGGGGTAAGGGGACAGACACTTATGTAACACAGAAAATGCTGACCAAGAAGACTAGCTATCTTTTTGATCTCCTGCTGCATACTCATTTTTAATATATCTGCCATTTGAGATTTCATACAATAAAGTTCATAATTCAAAAAAACCGTCAATATATAGCATGCGTCCTTGAGATGAAAGTTCTGTGAGGGTCTCTGGGGAGGAAGCCAAGGAGAAATTTGAGGTTATATTTGGCTGTACCTTCTCTTCGACGTACATCCAGTGTCCATACAAGTTTAATCAGCAAGCTCTGCTCACTCTGTGCTGCCTGAATGAACGCGTTCCCTACAGCAGAGCCATCTCCAGTGGCTGTTATCAGAGGTGGTTAGTACTCAGTTACATTTACTCAGTTACATTTACTTGAGTAACTTTTTTAATAAATTGTACTCCATAGAGTAGCTTCACTGCACAATTTGACTTGAGTAAAATCTTAGAAATCTAGAAAGCATAAGAGTACTTTTACCACCTCTGTGTCATAAAGAACAGCTTTATGTGAAAAATGTGATGATGTAGAAATTTTGATCCTTGTGCCATAATTTAAAAAAATATTATTTACATGTTTAGTTTATCTTTTGAAAATATCAATTTTTTTTTTTATAATTAAAAAAAATAAACAAATAATCTCTCATTACACTCAAACAGTTCCTCAGAACTTGAGTAGTTTTTCCAACCAGTACTTTTTTACTCTTACTCGAGTAATTATGTGATTGAGTACTTTTTACTTTTACTTGAGTAACATTATTTTGAAGTAACAGTACTCTTACTTGAGTAGAATTATTGCCTACTCTACCATCTCTGGCTGTAGATATATGTAGTAGTTAGTAGTAGTTTATATCACTTCAGTTTGCTTGGGATTCTTGAATATAGCAAAAGTAGTGAGGTTGTTGTTGCTGTCTTTGCATTGTAGTAAAACTGCTGTATGCCTAATCCACTAACTATAGGACATGTTTACAGTGGAGCTACCACAGACATACAATGACATTCATTCACTAGGGGCAACTTAGAGGAACAATTTCCCTAACACATGCTTGTCTTTGGATGGTGGGAGGAAGTTGGAGAGAACCCATCGTACCAGAGGGAGGATCTGCAGACTTCGAATTAGTCCAACAATGTATCACTACATTTCAAAACCCTTTTAAATTTGAGATAATAAAAAATGTAGATGGTTCTTAAATACTTTGGAAGACTTGGGTCCTGATTATTAGGGGCAATCAAAATATGGCTCCCCTGAAAAAAAGACCTGGCATGTAGACCTTCTATTGTGTGTTCACTTCAGATTTTGACTATTGGCTGTTGAATTGAGTTGTTTTTCAGTCGGCATTACTTCTTTATTAATAGTGAGAGTTAAAAGTGAAGTATTTCATGAAGTTTCGGGGGAAACTGCAGTACAAATCAGCAGTAAATATTTCACATACCTTCTCTGTACAGACAGACTGATGCATGTTTTCTGCCATGTTTCTTTTCACCGCTTCCTTGCTACTGACCCCTTTGTTAGGAGCTGTCACAGAGCTACATGAGCAGCTGTCTTCTTTCCCACCGTTGCACTGCGGAGTCAAAGGGAATTTCTGAGTGGCGCTCGAGTTCGGCTATGCCATCTCGCCACGGCCCACACACACACACACACACACACACACACATCCTTCCAGCTGTTTGTAACTTTCAAAGACTTTCCATTGTTTGGTAGCAATAAAAATATGGTCTTGTGTTTAAGGGCAGTTCATGGCCAACTCTTTGTGTAAATAAATAACAAAGTGCCATAAAATAAAAAAGAGTGCAAACTTGCTAAAAGACAATGGCCCTATCTTGCAATTGTAAGGCTATAGTGCCCAGACTTAGTTCTAGTTCAGGGGTAAATGCTCTATCCACCATTCACAAAGCCCAATTTATAGAATAGTGGATGTGATTGGCCCTGCACCTACATGTATTTGAATATTCTAGACAGACGCCATTACTGGTATTTCAATCATCTGTTTGGCCCCATATTAATTCTGATAGCGAAATATTTTGACAGAATGTAGTAAAAAAACAAAACAATAAAGTGAGTCATTTCAAGTTGGCTTTTCTCTCTTTCTCTGGCTGTTTCCAAACCTGAATATTAGAAGTGAACATAACAAAAACATCTGTCAGATATCAGTCAACCTTGTGAGTACTGTCCGATACATGATATATGTTGAGTCAGTATATCGGTGCGTCCCTATTTGAAAGATTTTTGAATGTATTGTTGGTTTAGATCAAAAACTACTTTCTCTGTCCAT
This sequence comes from Philypnodon macrostomus, assembly GCA_036025475.1. Classification (NCBI taxonomy): domain Eukaryota; kingdom Metazoa; phylum Chordata; class Actinopteri; order Gobiiformes; family Eleotridae; genus Philypnodon; species Philypnodon macrostomus. The sequence goes on from JAVQKC010014938.1 coordinate 9,520, forward strand.
TATTATTACTACCTACCAAGTAAAGCTAGCAAAAATTTGAATATCTCTTAAATATTGGAACCAGAGTTTGACATTAACATCTGGCAACTGGCCAAATGCTGGTAGATTTTTAGTTTGGCTAGTTACAATTTTACTCTCACTAGTCACTCTGACCATTTAGATTATTTCTTTGCATACCTATTGCCATATTAGTGTGCACCCTTTTTAGTATAAGATAATCCTTTTTTTGTAACCAGAAGGGGAAAATGCAAAGAACAGTGGCAGTTACAGTCAAGCCCTGATTGTAACTAATATTTGTGTTTATATGGCATACCGATTAACCACATTATTTATTGATTCAACTAACAGACTTGATAACAAATCAACAAGCCAACATGAAAGCAAAGCAAAAATTCCTTGGCAGAGGTAAGTCATTTTTCAGTCAACTACACTATTATGATGTACACATACACACAGACAGAAACAGACTAATTTACTTTGTACAGACAGTTTGCTAGCCACTTGGAATCATCAACCTGTGTCTCCTTGGAGTCGAAAGTACATAATTTGGCATAATAAAGGAGTTTTAGCCTTCTGTCCAAACCAGAAAGCAAACTCGTGCCTGGACAGGACATAGACTGGACCGCAACTACGCTAGTTATTAGCCTGGACCATATGGAAGTCCCAAACCAACTGCAAAACTCTGGCTCCTCTGAGCACCCATAGCATCTGTTAAGCAAGGCACTCTTAAGATGCCAATGCTTAGCGGACAGGCTTTTACAACTATAAAATCTGTATTGCTTGATTTTGGTTGAATTTTGAACAGCTTCCTGGAAGCACCCTACTTCCCCTTGTATCCCCATGTGCCGGCTCAGCACGTTTTCACCTGCATCCATAACAATAATGACTGTCTGTTGCTTGCCCTAATTTTGCACAATCCCCTTGTGGGCCCAAATAACAAGTACAGTTTTAATCACCCATCATCATTTTGACAAAGTAGCTAAGCCAGTGGTTCCCAAACTGTGGTACAGGCCCCACTGGTGGTACGCAAACTCGTTCTAGTAGTAGTAGTGCTCTTGTGGTAATAGTAGTAGTAGTCTTGTGTTGTCCAAGTCTTCATTTAGTGTTATCTGGAGTCTGTTTTGTTCATTATTACGTCCGTTTTTTATATTGTTTCATGCATGGACCACTTCTTTTTGGTGTAGTCCTGGTTTTTGTTTTCATTTGGACCTGGTGTTGTCCAGGTTTAGACCTTGTTTAGCCTTAGTCTAGACCTGGTTCAGTCATGGTATGGACCTATTTCTGGTGTAGCCCTAGTTCTCACCTAGACCCCCGGTTTAGACCTTGTTTAGTCCTGTTATAGTCCCTTGTTGTCATTATTTGATAGTGATTTCTGTATTTTTTAATATTAACCAATGAATAAATTCCTCTAACACATTTCTTGTTTCTGCCATTGTCTATATCGTCTTCCATCTCATCTTCCCAAATTGTGAATGACATTTCTCCATCAATTGTATTCTGCTGTTGCTGGCTGTTATAAAGCATATCAACATCCTCCATCAGCCCTGTGAAATTACATTGTTTTATTTCCTCTATGCTAATCTAGAGGAGACTTATGTTTGGATTCATCGTCAATAAATTTTTCTTGCCGCTCATCTATTCCTCCAGCTCAGGCAAATGATCAGTCAAGTGATAGCACTCATAAGAGGCTGACAGAGCGTATGCACCGAGTGTATTGATCCCACAGCCGCTCACTCGACGCCGCTCAACAGAGTAAACATTTTAATACACCCGCTGCTCAGTGGATCTTAGCAGAATAATGAAGGTGGTTCAGGTGCAGGAAGCCTCGGGAGATGTCAAAATGTCGTTTTTAAGAGAGGTTTTATGCCCTGCAATTGTGGGTAGGCAGTGATGGAAAAAGTACTTAAGATATTTAGACAAGAAAAGGTAATGTTCAATCAAACTAATACTACTGGGATAATAGCACTCACTACTGGGTGTTAATACTGCTTTACTAACCAAGCTTTTCCTACTACGGCCTTCATGACAAGTTCTTAAAAAAAATAAAAATAAAAATACTGTTTGAGAACCATTCATTTAGATATAATACCACACTCACTACTGTTACGAGTTTTATTTGCTCATAGGGCAGTGTTTACTATATATGGTAAAGTGTAGTATTGTGGTGGCCCTTCTCATTGTCTTGGTCTCGTCTTGGTCTTGTACACAATTTTACTCGATCTTGGTCTTGGTCTCGAACATCAATATACTTGGTTTTAGTCTTGAACATCTGAACATGATTACTTTTATGATATTGTTTGAAACACATTTGTCAAATGAATTGCTTATCATAAATTATTAGTTAAATTATTCTGTTTTATTTAACGTTAATTTGTGTTTTTGGAACCTGGTCTGGACCTGGTCTCTGACTATTGTGGTCTCGGACAGATCTCGGTCTCGGATTGTCCGGTCTTGACTACAACACTAGTAAATTGAGAGGGTTGCATCAGGAAGGGCATCTGGGATCAAACCTGTGCAAATTAGGTTGCATTAAAGAACTATATCTGAAAATGTATGTTTCAGAAAATGAATCTAGATATGTATTGGATTATGTATTGAAATTATACTGAATTATATTGAATTATGAAACATAAGCTTATGTTATTAAAGTTATTCAGTTGGAAAAATGACCCCACATTTCCTGAGAGGAGCTAGAGGTGGTTTAATCTGTGTTATATGACGGCGAGACTGACCCGACACCTCTCTGTCTGCATGCAGTCTATATAGGCCAGTGTTCGTCTGCTCATTAGTGCGGCTCAGCTTCTCAAATGTGATTGTGAGAATAGACTTCTTCAATAGAGTGTTAGTTGAATCTGAAAACGATCAAAAACACACAATTTAATAGACATTTTCATTTTTTGTTAGTGACGTAAGCTGCTTTGTGTACTCTGCAATTCATTAGGCTGTGGACAATAGATTACTGAGGGCTAAAGAATAATAGCTAGGTCCCAGAGTGCATAGGAATATGTTATGTGTGGCTTGTACTTACAAAAAATGAACACATAAAAGACAAATATTACTACACATTTGAGCCTGTAAGTCAGCACTGGACAGAGTGGGACATGAGATTCAATTAGCTTCCCTGTCACCGACACATCTGTTAGCATCGCGACTCTTAGCACTTTCTGCAGAAGTGTTACTTCCCTATGTAATAGAGCAAGCCAAGCACTTTCAAAGATCGGAGCTTCAGCATACAAGATTACTTAAAGCTGATATTTTGAAAAATAATTACACAGTCAATAGTACAGCATACCAAAAGTCATCTGAGAAAAAAAATGTGCCTCTGAGACCCTCTGTGGGCTGTATTATAAGGGATTTCGTTTCAAAGTGCAGGGACACTTTGGTTTCAACCAATCTCACGCTTCCATGAGACAGGTTCTCTGATTGGTTGCTCTGATTGGTTATCAAAAACTAGAATCTAGTGAGGGAGCTGATGTTTTATTTCAAAATTCACAGCTTATTTCTGATACTTATTCTGATACTTCCTGGTGTGTGTGAGACTGTGACAGAGGGTTGAGAAGAAAGGGTAGAGCATCATTCAAACTTTCAAATATAGACTTTTTTAAAATTATTATTATAATTTTTTCCTGAACTTTAAACTTGAGAATGAAATACTAATCATGTTATGTTATGTACAATGTGGAAGCTATTCACTAACATGGTAGTATCTTTTTACCTCACTCATACAAATGCTACTATGAATGCTAGAGAATCCTACTTGTTTGTATGGGTTGACTCACAAGTTAGGGTGTCCTTCATTTGCAGAGCATACAGGAAATATATCTGTTGATAAAGCCACAAAATGATCTGGTAGTGTGCGTCACCTATAACGGCTTCTATCAACTCTATTCACACCAGACCACTTATAAAAAACAACATATACTATGATTCACTCCATTTACCCACTCTGTATTTAACCGACCTTCACTCAGAGTAAGATGAGTGATATGTTAAAAGTATCTGTAACAACTGACAGCGTGTAGGCATGCACGAGAGCCCTCAAATGCTCATATTATCTGACCTTGAAGACAGGGGTTAAGATGTGAGGTCTCGGCAAACACTACTACTTAGATAGTTTTTCTTCCTCTGGTTCTGTGCGGAAGATTGCAAGGCCGCCTTTCTCTTTTCAGCCCACTCGTATTAAAACATCAAAGCCTGCCCCGTGCCTGGTGTTGAAACCTAGCATAGATCCGCCAGATGCAGTATTTTCTTGCTGTTGATATGTGCCTTGAATGCAAAAGTGAGGGCAAGAGAGAAGGAACTGGTTGAATAAATAAGTGGGTCGGGCCAGAGTGGTTTTCATTCCGGGTTCCTTTTAAATCTTTGGGCAGTAAGAATGAGATAAATTAATCATAATTCAAGGTGGATGGATTTGCCTTCTCCTCCCGCTCATCTCGCTTCTCATTGGATGCTTTGCTCCCTGGTGAATATTGTGTTTATTTTAGAAAATCCCCTATATCGCTCCAGATAGCAGTGTTAAAAATTCACATGGAAGTTTTTACACCATGTAGATGCAGATGATTCTGAGAAATGGGGGCCAGAGAAGGTTTCAATATTTTATTTTTGGTTTTGGGTTTGGTTCGATTGGTAGTAAAGTCTTGTGTCAGTATTGTAACGCGTATATGGTGAAATCTATATAGCTAAATCCATGGTAGTTTATAAAACAACCTGTACCTCGTCAATGGCCTTATCTCGCAATGCTAAAAATATAGTCAGTAGATATAGTGCACTGCCACAGAGCCTTTATATAGCTTGTGATGTCACTAAATCCTAACAAAAAGTACGGGATTCCCTCATATTACTGAACGCCGAATATTTCTAAGCAGAATACACATTTACAAAGCTTCTATTCTCCAGAAAGCATTGGAAAATACACTGTTGCCTGTAAATATTTTTTTTACCTGTTCTCATGAAATTACTGTGATTTATTGTGATTTATTCTTGATAGGTGATGGGTGCTGGTTAGAGCCCACCGTAATACTATAATTTAACAAGGCAAAGGAAGGACAAAACAAGTTAGTAATATTTACTTGCAAGGAGAATGCGCAGAGTGGAGCCCCATTAC
>JAVQKC010014941.1:0-45201 GCA_036025475.1 Philypnodon macrostomus
AATGCAATGAAATGCTTTGGATCGGAAGAACTGTTAGACTCACTAAGATAGTCATGAAGTACTAATAACATGCAATAATAGTACATGGTAAAAAAGAGATACATATAATAAAAAAGTACAATAGAAAAGAAAAAAGGTAGGATTTAAATAAGGTGTAAGTAGAGTATTTCACAGGTGGTAAAATACTTCAGATGAATTTGTATTGCACATGATATAGTATTGCACATACATGATACAGTCAAATAGTTAGATAGATAGACCTTTGCCAGGAAGCCGCCAAAGTGAGCCCCCATGTTGGAGAGGACTTTCTTTTTCTTGGCTTCATCATCTGCCCTTTTCTTTGCCTCTTCATCCTCCTTACGCTGCCTCTCCACCTACATGTAAAACCAATATTTAGTTAGTGTTTTTATTCATTTCACTTTTTTCCCATTGGGGTCGCTAGTGACTGCCTATTTGAGCAACTATGGGCCTTAGGCAGGGTTCAGTTGGTCAAATAGTCACAGGGACAACCATCTACTCTCAAATTCCGCCCTATTCTCCTAACACAGTCGTGTCTTTGGGCGGTGGGGAGTACCCGGAGAGAACTTGCAGACTCCAGTCAGTTTAGACACTGGAATTATGAATGAAGAATGAGATTACCGCAATTCGAGTTTGTCTATCCCGTTCTTTTTCAGCTCTGACCCTCTGCTGCTCAGCCCGCTCTGCCCTGCGTCTTTCCTAAAAAGCACACGGTACATTTTTGTCAATACATTTTTACGCATAGACAAGACAGTTTAATATAGATCCTACAATTCTCTCTTTGAGTCCGATGAGCTCCTCTTCCTCTTTCTTCCTCTGCTCAAAGTGAACGTCAATCAGAGTCTGCAGCTCCAAAAGGTCCTTCTCCATCCTTTTCCGGTGAATGTCCTGAAATTGTTCAAATATAAAGCCAGTTTGATACAATTGTTAAAAAATAAAGTAAAATAAAGACATACATCAAAGTCAACTCGCTCTCCTTCTGGGATTTTGGGTGCAGCAAGTTGAGTGACCAGTGGCCTTTGAAACAACAAAAAAACACTCATTATTGTCTAATATTTCTTTTACAATAATTTGGTAAATATTAGTATGTATTATTACCTGTATCTGGGCCGCTCTGTAAACACATCAGCCACGCAGCCAAAAAGAACAAGACTGTTGTTAAAGATACCTCGTTGTATGTTAAAATGTACACAGCATTTGTATATTCATTGCATTTCAAGAGTCATTCTCTTTGACAGAGCATTGTCTCACCTCCTTCTCCGTGGTCGTCATAGTATTCTGAGAAGAAGAGCAAATGATGTGGTCAAAATAAACCAAAAATACCAAGATATAAAGTGTGTACATACCGTAATGATGAGCTCTGAATGAAAAAAATGAGAAATAAATATAACTCAGAAACATAAAAAGTAGCAGACAAAAAACTGTTTATGCTCAACTCACCCGTGCTCTTCCACTTCAGCCATTGTTGCACTACAGAAAAAATACAGTAAATGAGAAATCTGGCTAATGTCATTCTTCCAGCATAAAAACATGAATTGGTGTTAGATCAACATGGTTTTGATGTCAGCGGGCACTCATGATATGAAACGTAGGTCAATGCTTTTCTTCAAAACAAGTTGGAGGCCATGACCGTTTGTAGATAATGGTCCAGGAATAGAAGAGGTCAGAAGGCCGTGTGTCCCATTACGGTGGATGAGAGAGAGGGATCAGCCGGACGATCCCACTTTTAATTTGATTTACAACAGAGAATGTCGTTAGATGAGAGATTAGTCTGCTGTGTGTGTGTGTGCTATTAACACCAGCCAAGTCCTCCACTATGGGTTTACCGAAACTAGTGAAACTAACTTCAGCTGGGATGGATTGGATTTTCATTTTGCAAATTTAGACATCCAAATACAGAAACATTTCACAGATTTCTGTACAGTTATCTATTATTACATCACATTTTCCATGATTTGCTTCCTGATACAGCTCTCTACATGTATCCAAAACAAAGAAATATCGACTGACCTGTGGCCCTTGTGGCTGTACTTATTCATGACGAAGAGGTTACAAGCCAGGTGCAGTTGAAATTAGTTGAAAAATGTACAAAGTCAAAGCACCTACCTTCAGCTGCCGAGAGAACGATGGTTGGTTTGGGACGACAGACATGGGACACCTTTATATAGTAGAGGTTGTGTGGGGTGAGCGGGGGGGCCGGGGAGTGGACTGAAGCCTGATTTTGGGACCGCACATGGATTATTGTTGGCTTTGGAGAGTGTGAACTAAAGTCTGACAGACAAGATAATGAGTGAAGTGTTGGTTGTTGACCTCACTGCTCAAATAAGAGGCAATGGACAGATGCAAAAATATAGATAGGGTCAAAGACTGCCCACCATCCAACTGTCTATCATTATATATATATTTACTGTGCCCATATGATGATGAAGAAAATCCATATTGACATTCTCTGTTTGAATTGACCTTGTTTGACATTTACACGCATGATTTTGGTCAATACAAATCCTTATAAAGTTGTTAGATCGTGTGCTTGTTTGCTTCTCATTCTGTAAAGTGCTCTGTGGCAATTCTGTTGTGATGAAGATTTGTACAATCAACATTTAATTCAATATTATTTTCATTCAATCTCAGGTTGGTGGACTTTACATTCAAATGCCTATCGAGAGTATTTCTTGAGGGCAAACGACTGGGTGGGCGCACAGGCTTACTGCAGGGCCCACTACACTGACCTGGGTGCCATAAGTAACAATGATGACTTACAAAGGCTGAAGAAAGCCACAGTTATCAATGAGAATACAGGGTTCTGGATTGGTCTTAAAGAGTGACGGGGAGGAGAGATGGATGTGGTCCATGGGTGAGACAGAGGGCAGCAGCGGGCAGGTGACATACTCAAACTGGGCTATTGAGAACACCACTCACTACTGTGGAGGCATGAGGCCCGACAGACACTGGGTCACCGCTGACTGTGGAGAAGTGCATCCTTTTGTCTGTCAGACAGGTGAGGTCATACAGTTTGGAAGTGTAAAAATGTCCAAGGGCTGACAGTTTTCCAATGACACATCTGGAAAAATCAAAAGGGTTCAGGCATCCAAGTAAAATGTCTTAGCTTAGACCATTAACATTAGACCTGTTTAATAAGCATTTTAGACCTATAGTTTATTTCTTGGTTTAGTTCTGTCTTTGTCCTGAATCCTGGATGAGGCTAATCCCATGTAGTCCTGGTTTAGTCCTTTTTAACGTAGCTACATCCAAAATCTAGTCAAATTTTTTAACTTAACAATTTTCTTTATATTGTACAGAGTGTGTTTTCTTTACTCTTAAAGGGTCCGGTAAAGTCAGTTACAGTTTTGATCAGGTGACATGGAGGGAAGCCCAGAGGCGCTGTCGACTGTACAGTGACTTGGCCAGTGCAAGGAACGTGAGCAAAATCATTACAAACAGTTATAAATGCAAAGGATCCCTCTGTCCCATTGGTGTGGATAGGTTTGTTCAAAGACACATGGATGTGGAGTGACAAGAGCCTGAACTCGTTCAGAAACTGGGAAAGTACACAACCAAACCAAAGGCCTGATGTGTGCAATGTATTATAGTGCTACTTTGCAGTTGTGGGACAAGACCTGTAATTGTTCATTTGACTTCTGCTGCTATGCTGATAAGAATCACTCCTGTTAGCATTATTTTGTAGGATACTTTTTGTTTGAAGGTTTTAATTGTTGTTTTCTTTGCTTCCTAAAGGGAAAAAGGTGCAACGTGAACGATTGAATTCAACTCTAATACATTAGACTTTAGTGACATTGACCCAGCTGTGACTGAAGAGATTCTGTCCAATACAGGCTTTATACAGGATTATTTATATGAAAATATTTGTCTATTGATGTAATTTAGATGAAAAAGAATCACACAGGCCACGTGAAGTGGGTCGTCCAATCAGATGGGAAGATTTTCCACAAAAAGGAAAAGAAGAAAAAGGATGACAGTTTGATACTTCAGACTTTAGAGGTCTTCAGTTATAGTTATATATATATGTCATTTTTTAAATATGAAAAAACTGAACATGTTATTTTAACAAATGTTTAATTCTTGTATGATATAGAATTAAAAAAGCTATCCAATGCAATAAAATAAGCTGTAACAACAACAAAAGGCATAACTCGTGTCCTGGTCAAGTGTCTCATTGTGAGTTTGCAAGAATATGGCAAAATATTTCTGGGTATGTTACATTTCTCCAGAAAACTAAGGAACAAACTACATGTGCACATAAAACAGTGGAGTATATTTATGTTAACAGAGGAAGGTGGCACTGTCCCTTTACATTTAATCCATATTTGCCTGGCAGTAATGCTTATACAAATAATGTTTAAAAAAATACAACTTGCATTGTTATGGCACTAGCACAATGAAATAAGTTGAGCAGTCAGAAATACTGACCATAAACCAGCCGCCGTCGCTGTAAGGTTAAATCAATCTCAAAGCATGTTACAGTCCTTCAACAGTAAACAAAGAGAAGTCACAGACTTCATGTGGACGCAGATGCCTTCAGTCACTGCAGGTCTGCTCTCAACACTACAGCTTATATGGTATTGATTACCTTTAGGTCTCTGGTGCAAATTGTGTGCATACTTAATGCTATGCAACTAATGAAATACAAAATGACTCTATCTGTACAACCACAACTGTATCCAAACTACACTTGCTTTTAAACTAAATCAAATACTAGTAACTTTAAATGGCTTGTTATTGATAAATGAAATAAGTCTCAAGTAACATACAAACAAATATCATATATTTTTTCATAAAAATCCTTATTTCCTTTATGGCACTGTGGCTCGAACATTGGAGAATTAATTCTCACTATGTAAGACTTTTTCCACTTTTTCCTTCCATTTGTGCTTATCACTGATCTTTCTTGACTTCAGGACGACAGGCTTCAGTTCTTTTAGGCTCTGGTTGGGCAGCGCTGAGCAGCTGGAGTATATCATGCAGAGCTCTTTTAATCTGAAGGCCAAACTTATGGGCATCCTTTAAGAAGAAAGGAGGGGAATTTTGTTATAATAGCAGGTAGGTAAAAGTACCCAGTATACAAGTAAATACTATCTTTTTTTACAAAGAAATGAACCTACAGTGGTGGGACATGAGTGCTTGCAGGAGATATGGAAGTTAATCATGTTCTCTCCCATTAGGCTATAAGACACTCCATAACCATCATCAGCAACCTGAAAACAACATAAAAACTATTTTAGTGTTACAATGACTTTACAGTGTAAGCATTCACTCTAGAGTTGTACTCACGGGACCAAAGCCTCCTCCACATGAGACGTACTCAGGGTGGTTGACCAGGTCAAACAGCTCCACCTGCTGGACAGCCGTCTGACTGGTCGACAGCCGCCAGGGTTCAGACAGCACCTAAACAAAACAGGCTTACGGTAAGCTTTAAGGGTGGTGGGAAGTATTTGGTGGCATGTAGATGGGGGTGTGGCACAAGAAACATGCCGACCTCTTTTAAGAAAGGAGACTCTACTCCCAGGTATTTGGAGACAACATAGAGACAGAAGAGGTGCCTGTCGATGCCACCCCCAGTCATGGCCATGCGATACAAGAGCTGATGCTTTTCTGACGCAGCACGAAACAACCGCCTGCACACTTCTGGGGCCTGGGTGAGGGTACATTCAAACATTATACTCCAGTTCACCATACGAGACTAAGCTTTTTAACCGTCAGTGAAACCCCCTCACCTCTCCTCCCTCCAGTGCTCTGACAAAGGCACTGCTCTCGTTACTACAGGACCGCACAGTCTCAGTCCTGCCCTCCCTGAACAGACGGGTCATCGAGGCTTCATATGTCAAGCAGAAGGTTCCTTGCTCCTAAATCAAAATATTAAGTGTAAAAATATGTGAATTTCCAGTTACTAAATATATATTGGACATGTAAACATTGGTACAGCATTATTATTTTCATACCCTGAAGTAGGCCAACTGAAGACTCATCTGGATAAATGCATCTGGGCTGACTCGGCACTTCTTTACCTGCCCTTTTCCAAAATCTTGAAATGAAAAAACATGGAAATCGAGATCGTCTGCCAACTTCTGGGCCACTTCCAAAGACTGGGAGATCTGCTCCTCGCACTGCAACAGAAATCAGAAACCCTATTAACGTCTGTAGACAAAGCACAACTAAACTGGATACAGGAACAATACATAGAAATTCAGTGAATGAATGCATACTTCAGCCTGGATGTCCCAGTTCAGCTTTTGTGGTTTTGGGAGCGAGGCGTCCACTTCTCCTTTACAGTGACCTTCAGCGTTATAACCAAGCTGGAAACTGTCAGTAGCCAGGGTGAACTGAAAACACAATTTCACAATAAATGCACTACATTACACACTAGTCTTTAAAATGTAATATAAAACACCACTATGCTTTACCTACCTCCCATACGTGTGCCAAAACAGGTGCATCTGCCCAGGAATGTTCAGCATTAACGCCACACTTTCCATTTTTGTAATAAACCACCGAGAAGGACTTATCAAACCACCTGCCACCAGACATGAAAGGGTGAAATAAGAACCAAGACTCTGGTGTAAATCAACCAGTGTCACAAATATTTATCCAAAAAAAGACTAACCTGTCATAACATTTTCCATGTAGCAGGGACTTGGCGTAGTGATCTAAATTAGTCGCAGGGTCATCTCCCATCATGCCTTGTTCGTCATCGTCTAATGTGACAAAGAAGGCAGCTCTTTCTATACAGTCCAGGGAGCGCTTGTTGAGGCCCGTGCTGAAAAACGTCTTCCTGGCATTGGCCCATGGGATTCTGAAAGACATCAGTAGGTAATCAGTAGGACACAGGTTTTAATTTAGGTCTAGCTATGGTTTTCATGAAAAGATTCCAATTAATTTCAAACTTGATTACAAAACAATTACGAAGTTCGACAACTACAATTAACCAATGTCTTAATTAAAACAAAAGCATTATATTTCAAACCAAATTCTAGCAGATTATCCTCAGCTTATATACTATAGCTGTGGCTAGTAACTTTTGAATAATATTGTTGTTATGTGAGCGGTCCGACTGACCTGTCACCAGCAGTCAGGGCCCCAAGGTGAGCTTCTCCTTTTGACGGAGGAGTAGAATCGTCAAGTATCCTCTGGATCTGAAACTCAATCTCCCGGGGCGACAGTAGGCGGCCTGCCTGGTACACCCTGAGACGGAAGTAGCGCCCCCTGTGGTAGACGGCTATATAATCACTGTCCTGCCAATGCTGAACTGTGTCTTTGGGGAAAAGAGAGGTAAAAGAGAAAAAAAGTCATTACATCGCTTATAAAACAGCTAATTCTAATTTACTCTAATTCTGATAATACTACGTTTGGTTTATTTATTGCACTAACTGATTCGGTGAAACTACTTTTGAAAAAGATGCCCCCTTCCTCTTCCTCTCCGTCCCAACCCTCTATCACAGTTTCACACAAACCAGGAAGAACAAGCAGCGGTCTGGAGTTGGCTTATTCCTGATAGAGTCTAGTTATGAGTAGATAATGGAAGTATCAACCAATCAGAGAGCTTAACAGCTCCTTCCCTCCTTCTATCCTGTAAGTCTCCTTCTTCTGTTATTGACTGAATAATATTTTTTGCTTGAATACAAGTAAAGAAAATCAGGTAGTGCAGCTTTAATTAACAGCAATGCAATTACTATGCTTAGAGTGTGAAACAATACTCACAGAAGCACAAGATGGTGAAAATAATACCCTTTTTAGGGGCTACATACAGATGTCTGATGAAGTACTAAACTGTTCTGATGTGTAGACATGTGGTGTGATACACATTTGTGATTCAACCCCAAAAATAAAGACACACAATAAAACCTTTAAAAAAAATAAAATTGAAGTAAGCGTTTATTTGTGGGCCCCACTGCTGTAATAGATGGAACGATGGGACTGTTGGTTCAGTAAAAGTGAACAGAAAAGTATTATGACAGGCCCAGTTGTGTTAAAACATGAATTCTACCTTTTAGTTCTCCAGGGATTCGACAAGTGTCAAACATCCTCTCAAATTGATAGGAACAGCAAGGAACTGCAGACCTCAACAACCACTGAATAAAAGGGGCCAGCACAAAAAGTAGAGAGGGTGTAAATAAGATGAGAGAGGGACGGCGGGAAACAAAACCGGGAGAAAAAATGAAAAAGGAACAGAGAAAACGTGTGGGCAGAAGAAAACAGGTGTTAGTCAGAGGCAGACCTTTCCAGCATCAGTTTAGACGTCGAGATGGAAATGCAAAAGAGGATGACTCAGCAAATCACAGATAGACTCGCTTCAGCAAAGATACCATTCCTGTTAGTTTATATGTTGAGATTTAGACATTTTACTGTGGTCCTGTGTGCCTTGTATCAGTGTTTCCCATAGATTTCATTTGAGACTATGTGGTGGCGATTTTTAGTTAAACCCTCTCATTAAATGCAGTTTAAGCAGGCCTTTTTATCACAGCAGTTACTTTTTAACGTCCATAATAGAGATTAAATTAGACCATAGTCTCTTCTGTTATTGGGAAACACTGATTGTATGTATTAATGTATGTTGAAGACATGTTTGCTTTACCAGTCTCTTCTCCTGGCGTGCGTGTGGTGTTGAATATCCTCTCACACTGAGCAGCACACAGAGGAATGACTGTGCCGGGGATACGACTCTGGGAGATGGAGGAGAGCAGAGGGGAAATGGCAAGAGGCAAAAGAAATCGAGCAAGCCAAAAAATGGTTTACAATGAAAGAAGGAAGAGAGGAGGGTGGAATGAAAACATGAGGGAAGTGCTTTAACACAAATGCGTAAAATAAACAGAAACTCAAATGAAAAAAGGATTAAGTCTCTCCCTAAACATGAGAACTAGTCAATCCCAAAATCACAAGACAATCAGAGACTCAAGTCAGTGCTTATGCTCCAGTAGTCAGTCAGTTGTAGGGAAGGTTAATCGTGATTCTCACTTGATACTATTGTTGTATCTTTAGGCGAGTCTTTATCTACCTTACTGGGTTTCAGCATCCCTGTTATATAAATTAGTTGGTTACTAAAGCTGTTTGTTAGTCTGCCACAGAGCAGCTATAGCTACAGAGGAAGGTTACCACCACCAATGTGTGGCAATAGAGTGAATAATAAATATACTGTTGTAAAGATGGTGGTTGCATGAAAAAAGTGCTTAATAAGCCAAATTATTACAACATTCTATGTGCTCATTTCCTATACCGTCAGTGTCAAATTCTGACTGACATGCAAGTTACTGATTAACACAAAATGGGATTTGGGTTTCTCTATAAAGATGAAAAATGTATACAGGTAAATCAAACTGACAACCCAATCCAAAGGTATACAAAACTGCTACATGACACCTTTTTCTGGCTTGAGCTGGGACTGACTAAATCTCCTGGAAGAGACGTGACATAAACACACACACACAAAACATACAGCTCACTCATTGTATCCAAATTACGCAAACTATTTAACACTTTCCTGGTAATTGCATGATGTGAATGAACATGTCTCCTGTTGCCATAGTAGACAGGCATAGACACAAAACTGGTCTGTGGAGAGTGTGAGAGGTGGCGAGACTCACTGGTTTAATCTCTTCTTTGTTGAGTTTGCGTCGATAAAGAAAGAATGCGTGAATGCTGTTGCCGGCTCTCGCTGCCTGGATCGGCGTGGGCGTCACAAACAAGAAATCCTACACAGATAATCATCATTAGGTTTAATCAAAAATGATGCTGCACATTTAGATTGAGGGCTTTTCCTACCATGCCATAGTAGTTACTGTTGACCATTAAAGGACCTCTTCCTCTGAGGTACACATATTCTTCCCACCAGTCACTCACCTACAAGAATAACACAGTAGCTTGGTGAGAAAGCTAACACAACAAACAACCTCCACCCTTTCAATTTAATTCATAATTAATAACACTTTTCACTGTGGTTAATGCATTGTTTATGGGATTCTAAAGCAGCCTGTTACTTACATAGTTAGCAGCCCACAGAGATTTGAGTTTGAGGTACCACTCCAGGCGGTTCCCCAGGCTCCCCTCAAACTCTTCTGCCAGCTTGGTCGTGCGCTCATACTGAGTGTCATCCATGAGTGGCCGGACAGACTCTAAGTACTGAAGAAGAGTGAGAGACAAAAATGAGAGTTATTCCAGCCACAAAAATCAATACATGCACCAACTAGGCCCACGCTGTTGTCCCAGACGTCTCTGTAATATGCATATGTACATTAAATATGCATTATTTAATTCATTTGTTAATTATTTAATTGTCTTTAATCTTAGAAGTACCAAACTCAACCCAGTTCGGTGTCTTCATGATATGCAACTGTCTACAACACCAGGTACAGGTCTACCCAATAAAGTGGCCAGAGTCTACTGTTTTATTACATCCTTTTATCTAATCACATATATATATATATATGACTTGATAAGAAACACTGGCTGGCACTAGCTGGTAGCATAATAACCTTTGAATGAGTCAGTATGCTGTCATTTATGCTGCTTTGTGTAATATCTTACCCTCTTGATTGTGTCCTTGATGGCAGGTACAGGCAGGTTTGGCAGTGAACCCTGGTAGCTGTAGAGCAGAGGCTTCCTGCCAGAAAAGATACGCACCAGGGCCTGGCACAGACACACAAGAGTATATAAATCACATTACATGTATACACTCTATTGTAATGATAGCAATGGAATTTCAGTGAACAATTAAAGCTGTAGTCGGGAGGTTTTTAAAATAAAAATTACAGAGGCTTGGGGAGGGACCAAAATAAAATAATAATTATGACAGATTTATAATAGTTATTAAATAAAACCTCTGGGATACAGCTTTAATACAGTTAATACTAAATGTTTTAAATTTATGGCTGGGCAATATACCCTTTTAATCCATTTTCACAGTATATATACCGGTATATGTTTTCCATATATTGAGAACTCCAGTCCAACACTTAGGAACTACAGTGCCTCTTTGAATATTTCACCCTATTTTTCATTTTATTTTTACTATTGTGTTTCATATTGTGTTTGTTTGATGATATGATGAAAATATTGTGACTTTGGGTCACGCAGCCATGTCAAAGTTAAAAACCCAAACGTACCACCCAGACTTTGGTAGTATTGGACATCTTCCCGTGCTGCTCAAACATCCAGCGATGGTAGGACAGGAGTTGTTTGAGGCAGAGGCGCATGGTGAAAATGAGCAGAAGCCATAACATTGTACTGAAGAGCACTGCGGACACTACGGCTTGACACTGTGTACTCATGGACTGGCTGGAAGAGCACAAGAAAATCATATATTAGGTAACCATTGTTAAGATACATGACACCTATGTTAACATGGACTAAAAATAGAATAAGGAACTAGACTTGACTGACTCAAAAAACATATCAATAAGTTAAAGATTAACATTGCTGTCGGTACATTCAAAGGTTTATCATTAACTAACTATTTCACACATGTCACATGTTACCTGACTGGAAGGTGCTCCTGTATCTTGGCTATGAGTCCCATGGATGGATCGGAGCGGGTGTACATTGTGGCTAAAATCGCTATCACCACAAAAAGCCAGGAGGAAGGGCTGGCTGGGTATACCCCTGTTATTACATTGTTCTGCAAATGAAAGAAAGGGATTTTAGAGCAGGATTATCTAAGCATTTTTGAAGAGGACTGGAGGAGAAAATGTAAAAATATGATAAAATTATATGGTAAAAATATAACAATGATATTAACGCACACAATTTAACTCCTATCACAGTTTCAGTGACTATTTCTTAGACAGAAGCTTCATAAAACATTTTAACTACAAATTCAGTATTTATGTTATTAATATGAACATTGTTATGTTAGAGTAAAAATGAGGGTGAAGAGCAGAGCATAAATGAACTGTAGCACAATCTTTCCAGATTAACAGATTGTCATAATTTATATCACAATACAGTTTATTCTCATATTGTGCACCCCTATCTCACAGAATATCATGAAAATATGGTATTTAAGTTATTTTTCATTCTGTAAATTCATCCAAAAGTGAAATTTTTTGACTGGATTTGGAATTTTTGTGATTTTGAGCATATGACATGTCTTTGGACAGTGACTATAAATACAGAATGCAAGAAAAACAAACAAACAGCATGTCCCGGGGCAATGACGGACAAAACAAGAACCAACTGGAAAGACAACTGGTATGGCCAGTTTTAATGAGAGTATACCTTGAGTCTAATGATACGTTTCTTCCAGGAGCGGACTCCGGAGAGGTAGATCTCACTCAGAGCCTGATGGGACAGTTGCAGATTAATGCCCTCAGGAGTGACTGTGAACTGGAACGCCACAGCCTGGTGGGCCTCTGCCATCACGACTGCAACAAGAGACAGTAAAGAAGAAGAAAGAGAGAAATTAGGGCTGGGTGATGTACGGTTTCATGACAAATAAATGGTTCCTTTATATGAAATTCCCATATTGTATTATTATATTATATAACTGGTGAAGGATTGCAGATAGGGATGCGCTGATATGAGAATTCTAGGCCTATAACAATATTTCAGTTGGCTGATGTGATATAAATTTTACTATTTTGTAAACATGTTTTCAGGCTATGTTTTCTTATGTTATATAAAGGAAAGGAATCATAGAAATAACTGCTGTAAAATGCATTTATTCATAACAAAATGTAGAAAAATTAATGAGAAGTGATCCTTTTTGCACAGATTAACATGCAGGCCAATACTGATCAGACTAGTCATGTTAGGGTTATTAGCTACCACGATCAATAAATGAATGGCTCAATTGAAATGAATACTAATTTTTAATTTTAGTCCCAAAAATAGACACGATATTGCAACCTTACGTTATCCAAGGGCAAAGAGTGAACATAAGTAATAACATCTGTGTTGTTAAGGAATGACCCACAACAACAATAATAATATGGGTCCCACAGTTCATATGGCAGAAACTGATGTAGAGTCAATGTGACAAAAAGCTCTGTACAGGACCTCGCTGATTCATCAAATATTAATGTACTGCAAAATGTGGGCAACTTTTATGCATTTAATAAAATAGCACCTAGACACAATTGTTGGGTCACTGTAAGATTGATAAGAGTTTGATGGTGATGTGCTGACTGGAGCTCTTGTTTAAGCCTATTACTGGCCCTCTTCACAAAAGATATTGATTTTTCACCACAAATAGGCTATGGATTATGCCCTTAGGTTGAGTTTCTCTGCACTAGACAGTGGCCCTGTGGAGAACACGTCTGCACTTAACTTAACTAAATAATCATGGGGGGCACACGCGTGAAGAGATGAGGCTTTGTACCCAATGCCAAAATCCAACCATTGTGTCAACACAAATATGGGCCAAAGGTGACCGCTACAAACCAAAAATGCATGCCACAACATATACACCACTTATGTTGTCAAGAAAAGTGTAATTATTTTGCTGTGGTTAAACTCTGAAGAGTAAAAAAGAGAAAGTGATCACAGAGAATTGTGAAAGGTTCTGTATCATTCCCAGAAGGGTTAGAACTGATGGTCCTGGGTACGGGACATGTTACATAGTGTGAACTTGGTTCAAAGAATGCTTTCAAAGTCGTGGTTCTAGAGGACTAGAGGATGTTGAAGTCAATGAATGCTGTCAAAGGTTTTGGCTTATCTCATTAGGCACAACTGGAGTGACAGGAAGTCTCACCTCAGCAGGCCACTGACTTTTATACAAGCCAACGCCATTTTATGTAATTACATCATAATAAAAACCAGTTTTTCCACTAACAAGTCTTGATGCTACTAAAAGCTAGTGGAAAAGAAAATAATTTACATTTCTGATATACCTTTTACAGGTATTTATTGTTACCTCGACATCATGATAAACATAAAAAGTGTTTTATAAACAATACAATGTTTAGGAAAGCTGTGTGTACTGAGCAAACACGGATGACGTTGTTCCACAGCAGGTCATAAAGAAAACGTAAAGAGACCAACTTTAATAGCACATATGAAGAAAAGGGAAGTTACAAACACAATGTAAAAACAAAACCGAACATAGCTGGCACACTGTAGCGTTAATAGATCATGTTTTACAGGAGATATAATCAAATAAATGTTGGTGTGACGTCTGCAAGCAATTATCACTATTATTCATATAGCCACTACCTTATAATTAGACCGATGTTTGCACATGCTAACACCATACAAAACAACCAGACGTACAGTACTAGCCAAATGTTATTAATCGCAAAAGCAAACGTTGACTATTAGCAATGGTCTAACAAAAGCAGTGGGTTTGAACATTAGCCCGGGCTAACGTCGACCCCATTATACAAGCTAGTAGATAACGTACAGCTACAGGAAACTGTGGCTTCAAAGGTACAGTAAAATATCCCGCTTTCGCCTCAAAATGACATCACGAACAACAAGAAAATAACAACGTACCTGATGGTCCTCTGAAGCGATGTTTCTATAAAATAACGAGAAAATCCACACAGCATGAAGTAGTCGTCGACCAAACCCCCGGCGCCTGTGTGGCTGTATGCTCGCCTCCTCTGTTATGTAGTCTGTAGGCACTGTAGTTCAGACTGATGCTCGCCTGGATGGACCTGCCGCTGCCTTCACGTACACTCGGAAACACCAAATGCCGTGGAGGAAACGCGACCGTTGGGTACACCTACAGCCCATTCATGTACGTGATCAATTTTGTATTATCACAAACCAGATGGGTAATATTTCAATTAATGTTATTCTGTATGGGTGTAATTATTTTTTTTTAAAGGCACAGTATTGTAAAGTTTGATTACATAATTATTAAATTACTTTTTACCCCCATTTTTTTAAACCTTACTTCAGCAATTCTTGAATGACTTTTCTTTGTAAGTAACAATACGGGTTTCCCATAGATTTATTTTACTATGGAGGCACCATTGGTGGCACTGGCCATTTTAAACCCTGATTAAATGCAGTAGAAATACAGTAGACATGTATTTTCTCTATTTAACTTGTAAGTAGTCTTTTTTTTATGACCAACTTCAACTTCAAAAGTTTATTTGTCATATGCAGGTTCAACACAAGGTCAACAATGCAATGAAATGCTTAGGATCAGAAGAACCGGTTGACTCGTTAAGATATGCATGCAATAATAGTACTAGACCATATACCTTATTTAATCCTACCTGCACCTTTGTATCTTTATTGTACTTATTTTTTTATTATACGTTTATTATATTGTTTACTTATTTCTTTTTTGCAAACACTTTTTTTTTTTACAATGTACTATTATTTAAGTTGATATATTTACTTTTTAAATGTTAATGTTATTTTTTTCAATTGTTGGGAAGCACTTGTCTTACTTGAGTCCAATGTGATAATTAAGTACTAGCAACTATCGTTCATAACATATCTGATATAAAAGTACTGATAATGCATTCACACAAATGTAATAAAAACACACGAATCCACAGTTTATATTGTAATCATAAGGTGGTTCTCTCTTTATTTTAACCATCAATTCAATCTTTTTTTATCTTTTTATCACAGGCAATAGTTATAATAGTGCACTTTTATATTTAAATTATAATACAGACATTTCTTTTTTAAACACCTTATTCTACTGACCCTTTATGAATGGAGAATAGTTTACAATCTTAGCCAGAGTTGGGTTTCTCAATGAAAGTGACGTGTGAGAGATGGAACTCAATGAGGGTGAGTAAATATAAAGTGGTCACAAGTGCGGCAAACAACTTCACACACTTTCTCTTGCACTGAAAATGGATGCACGATAAGTGAAGATGGAAAACGGGGATAGCATGTTAACATAAGATTAAGCAATATAGCAAGCATACAGTTTGTGTTAGAAGAATAATGTGTCTAAGTTTAACAAAGAAAGCTCACATTTAAAACAGCTCAATATGCTCCAGGCATCATCCCCTATGTCACAAAACAGAAAACACTTCTTATATTGGACACGTTTTCCAAAGGGATCTGGATTCCGATATATTCCATGGCAATAAAAGGGCCATATTATTACATTTTGGCATTTTTTGTTACATGTGGATTAGCATTTTATATGTTAACAATGTAAAGAATGCTATATTTATTGAAATATCTTCTTTTTGGTAGCGGTTGCTTTTTTTTTTCAGATTAGGATTCTTTCAGAAGCCGCTCTTCCATTGCTGGTCACGCCCACTTCACTATTACAGCCAATGAAAACGATGAGATTTGTTCTACTATTTTGGTACAAAGGTAAAACCAAGCCGTTTGAGCTCTTGAGCCAGTCAGTTTTTGATGAGAAAACATTATAACATGGTAGAAGAGTCAAGTTAGCATATTATGGCCCCTTCATGAAAAGCCTTTAAAGCAGAGATCTACAACCTTTTTCGCCCCAAGAGCTACTTTTACTAAATTAAAACGTCAGAGAGCATCTTATTTTTTTAACATTCATCTGATGCATATTATAACATAAAGAAAATACATTTTGTTTTCCCTCAACATTTACCTATAGGATTTTGAAAATGTTAGTGACCACAGCTCAGTTTTACATAAAATCTCAGTTGACTAATCATGCTTATGTAATAATTAATAAATTCTTAGGAGAGCTAATTGGAAAGTGGTTTGAAACTACTGCTGGCTCACCAGCTACTGGCTGGAGACCCCTGCTTTAAAGCTTCCGAACTTCAATGTGTACTAAAAGATATAAATGAATCAACAAACAGCAGACGTGTCAACACAAAATGTAGAAGTGTAGCACTGTGCATCTCTCTGTTAACTTTCCACACTTTTCTTGCATATTGTGCTGCATGGAAGACTGGTGATGGACATTGACAAGTCTGACAGGAGATGGGATGAAAACACATTTATTCGAGCTGCTACGTTTACTTGCAGAACATGGCGACGCTCGGCGGTGAGTGGGTGCTGTGATGAGTACTTGGCTTGTAGGTGAACACTGAAACAAGGTGGCTGGAGTTAGGAGCTTGCTTTCTATTCAGAGGTCCCTTTTCTACATTTGACATTTTTCAACGTTTTTCAAGTCTGAGACAATGCAAGTGTCCATTAAAAGATGTTGGGGAATTGTTTGTCTAAGTGATTCCTTCTTCTTTTTGTTTGTTTCCAGTCAAGAAAGTAAATACTATGGCATTGGGCGGAAAGCTTGGTGAGAGATGTGGCATTTGTTCGGTCCAAGAGCCGGGAATCTGGGCTCAACTGTTCATGGAACTATTCGCACATATAGTGTTTTTTTCCATACAGTAGTGTCCATATATTTGTTCAAATCCAAAATACTTATCTTCAGAACAAGGGCCCACTGCAAAATGGGTGCATTGCTTTATATTGTCTCTTGAGTAAAACAAAAATATAGGGATCAAAAGACTTTAAAAGAATAATTAATCAAAAAGCAACTGATCAGCATCTCCTTTCCAACTCCAGAGATTTGGCTGTTGACATCTTCAGAATGAATAAATGAATGAATGAATGAATAAATTAATAATTAAATAAATAAATAAATATTAAGCTAACATAATAACATTCACATACTGTAGCTTACTTTATTTTCTCACAAGTGAGAATTTCTGGAATGGTTATTCCTACATCCATGACCACTCAACAGACTGAAGGGGTAGCAGTTTGTTCACTTCACATCTGCTGAGAAACGTGTATTTCCTTTGGCATGGATTGATAATTGTGTGTTTTTGACTGCAATAGAATACTAGTGACTATTTATTTAAATGAATAACTTTAATTCTGTGGTGTCAGATTGTAGAGTAATGGTATGATAGATGATCAGGTCTGCATCCTTTAGCAGAATGACTTGCTAACTGGCATGCATATTAGCACTATAGAAATGCTTGTTGGATCCTTGAAGCGGAATTTATTTGATCAAACTGCTTATTTGTGTACTATTTTAAGGTAGTAATTCATTTTTTCTGATGTAAGATCCCCAAAAGGAAAAAAAAGCAGATCAGGGACAAAGCTCCATTCTTGCTATAGTCAAGCACGTTCTATAGCTTAGTTAAGGAAGAATAGGAGTTGCTCATGGCTGGGTACATGTAGATGAGGTTATACTGTCTTCTTTCTGCTGTGGTCCTGCTGACCGTTGACCCTAAGGTTGGGATTGGGTTCCGTTGGAGGAGAGAAGTCGGGTTCTCTCTTTCGCCGAGCCTCTGCGCTGCAGAACTCCCCCGCTGCCTCCTATTCCGCTGCAGTCTGCGCGGTCTCCCCATTCGCACCTGTCGCCCCCACCCTCGGAACGCCTGGAATTTTGGCGGGTGGGGGTCCCGTGGGGTCGGCCATTCTTCTCATCTGGGAAGGGATCAAGAGCGGAGAACAGGAAAATGACTCATACAACATAAATGCAGGTATTACAACTTGATGCCACAGTGATTATAAATATAAATCCAAGTATTCCACACATGTCAATCACAGAGTAATTCAAAATAAAGTAAGTAACAGAGTTTATAGTTCTTAACTCGTATTACCACATAGAGCTTGCATCAACGGCTGATCATGGGAGCTGAGAAGTTGAGCCTGAATCGTTTCCACCACTCGTCTGAACCTGCGACTCGGACCTTAAAGAACAAAAGCAAACAAAAATGTAACATTTGCACAAAATCTAGAAAACAGTACTGTGCAAATGCTTTAGGCAGGTTTGTACACAGTTTTAATATGTTTGACTAATGCACACATCATTTCATCTGTGGTTGTAGGCTGCGCACATCTTTCTATCGTCATGGAAATCCCAGCTATTGCTACTTCACAACATTTTCGTAAAACATTTGCCTAGAACTGATTATGACATAGATTTGACATTTTTACTCAGTGCCATTTTGATTTGCCTGATATGAGTGTGAACGTCACGCTGTAGATCCCCGTTTCCCTCCTGCTCTCTCTCTCTCGTTCCCGCTCGCTCTCGGAGAAGGCGATGTCCACCTGGAACTTGACGGGCTTCTGGAAGACAGAGGGGCCGCCGGAGGACTTGTACTCGGCTCTGAAACTGGTCTGCGAGAGGACGCTGTGGCTGAGGGACGGGATCTGCACAGCGGGGAGACAGAGAAGAAGAAGCAGAGAGACCGACAGACTTACAACGAGGCGGGAGAGGTCACAGGGGAAACGTGACGCGAGTGTTGGGAAGTAGACAAAAGGTGGAGGGTGAGGAGAGGAGAGAGAGTGAGCCGTGTGATTTTTGAACATGCTAAGAGTGAGAAAAACAGAAATATAGTGAAAAACTGAAATCATGGCAGAAATGAAGTGTATAGAACTATATGGGTCCATCCGGCCTTGCAGCTGTGACAGTGAGAGCCATGCATTTTTCCAACGAGTGCAGATAGTAGCAGGTAGGGCTGGGCGATTAGTTTTTTATAGTTTATACATTTTTCATTTATGGTGATACTAACAAATAAAGAGTTTAAAGCTGTAGTAAGGAGGTTTCATAAAATAAGAGATTGATAAACTATTGAAAAATGCAAACACTCCCCTGAGCTCTACAGCAACATCAAATGTAAGTTCGTGTGGGCCAAACCACTAAAAATGTGACAACTACTGGTGAAAATGGTAACCCACAAACTTATTTTGACATTGCTGTAGAGACCAGGAGTGGGATAAAAGAACCATTATAAATGACAGATTACCTACTTTTCATCATAGAATAGGGTCAGATAGTAGCATTTCTTTTATTTTAGTCTTGAGAAATACCTCTTTGAATATTTGACATTATTCATTATTTAAGTGTGATTATTGAACTAAATTAATGACTGAACACATTGAAAAATGCAGTTTGATTTTTAAGGAATTTTCGCCCAGCCCTAGTGACAGGCGAAGAGAGTCAGAGAGCTTTATATACTTACAGACAGAAAGGCGTGGACTATGTCGGCTTTGACAGAGCTCAGGGGTTTATCTCTGATCACGACAAAGATCTGTTCCTCTTTTTCCAAGCCAATGAAGTTTCCAAACCAGGACTTCTTTGCCAACCTGGCACAAACAAAAGGGGCGTGGTTGCAATTACAATTGTGTAACAGACAATAACAGGTACTGGTACCGTAAACCACAAGAACTTACTCTGGGCTTGATTCTGGTGTTAAACTGGACATGTCTTCAGATGTTGGAACTACAAGAAAGATGTAAGTTATACAATAAACAATAAAATAAAGTAAAATATTAACTAATATGTTAAAAGTATATCACGATTTTATGAAGCTAAGATTCCGATTTTAGTACTTATTTTTTGTCTTACACAGAAGACTACTGCTATCAGTGTGTTATAAAATCTACACTTGCACATGTGACAGTGAAGTCACACGCATGAGTCAATGTTAAAATAACTAATAATAATAACTGATCCTACTTAGCTAACAAACAATGATAGATAGTAGAGAAGAACAACCCACCTCCTGCTAGTTTGTATAGCATACCACTTAAGTTTATTTGCAGAATTCCAACTTCAGATTGGACAAAAAAGAACTAGAATATGCTTTTTTGTTGGCAATTTTGGCCAATTACCAAAACTGAATAAATAGACTAAGGACCTTTTTTACCTTGCAGTTTACGGCGATGGAACCGCGGTGACCCTAGAAGGTTGTTCTTAAAGGAGTTAAGGCGGGTCCTCCAGTGGGCGGAGCTACTGGCTGCCATGCCGCTCCCTCCCCCGGGGCTTGAGGGAGGGGTCAGAGACAGTGAGCCCACGCCTCCGCCTCCATCGGCCCGCGAAGAGGATGAGGACGAGGAAGAGGAGGGCGGGGTAGAGGAGGGGTGATGGGGGTGGTGTACAGGGGTACCCAGGGGAGTAGGCAACGGCGAGCCCTGAGGCGTCACCTGTGGCACAGAGTGGGCACAGTTTGGGTAGAAGCTCTTAGTCACAGATTTCAGGACAGAGGATGACGGGAAGAAGAAACGAGGAATGGGTGAGAGGAGTGGAGAAGGGGAAGGTGAGCGGGAGCATGGGTCGTGGAGGGGCAGGGATTTGATGGCCTGCAGATGGGGCCGCTCGGTGGGTCCTTTGGTGGGTAAGGTTTGTGTCTTTGGATTCTGAGGAGATTTGGGCTTTTCGTGCGCCCGTGCCAAGCGTGGAGTAGTCGTGCTTCCCTGTTTGGGCTCCTTTTTGAGCAGAGCAGTGGTGGCTGAAGTGACATCTGATTGGCTGAAAGTAAAAACGGGGCTCTGATAGGACTGGGGATGGGTTTGCGGGGTGGGAGTGATTGAAGAAATGAAAAAGAAAAAAAGAGGAAACAGAAGATGGAGAAAGAAGGATGGAAATGAATACATGCTTTATGAAAAAAGTGCATTTTATGAGCAGTGAACGTGAATGTGTTCATGAAATAATCTGATTTAGGTAGTGACGGGTTTACATATAGTGATTTAAGGTGATGGCTGGGAAATAGTGATGTGTGAAATGTCTATGCAACATTTAATGATATAGAAGTGTGTGAGTGCACTTATACAGTATAGAAGAAGCTAGATTAAGAATAAGACAATAAACGTAAAATGGCATATCTCATGCTATAATACAAAAATGACATATAGAATATGTAAAAATGGCTTCAGAGGCCCTTACCCGAGGACTGCTGAGAGGACTTGAAGAGAGACCTGTTGACGCTCCACTGACTGAGCGAGACCTACAACAAAAGGGTCAAAGTGACAATAATCTATAGCTTTGTGACACTGTTGCATGTGCTGTGCATAATGTAAACAAACTATATAGTACCTCTGGCTGTGTGCAGCTGTGTCCAGAGCCCTGCGAGGAGGGGTGGGAGACCCCTGTTCAGTCACACTGAGAACCTCCAGACTCTTCCTCTCTGGACGGCAGCGACCATGACGTGTCAACATCGGAGAGTCAATGCGCTTCCGAGGAGGGTCTGCTGAGAACCACAAACAAGGTTATCACAGGATCAATTATGTGATGTTGCTGTTGTTGATGCTCATGGGACTTACATCTTGCACAGTTTAATGAACTATATCCAAACAGAAACACTTAATCTGTGCTTTCCTCTATCACACTCACACTCTGGATTTATTTTTTGATTTGAGGCTCTCAAATGCATAATCATTTTGTGTCAAGGCACCATCTGTTGTGTGATAATGTAGCTTCAACAGCACAAGCAGAACAGCGCCATACATTGGCCCATAGAGAAATGCATCAGATGTTGCAAAACATACACTAAACTATATAAATATGTTTATAATGATTCAATATCTACAATATTTTATATATTATATATATATATATATATATTTGTATTATCTAAAAAGATAATAACCTTACATGCATTTATATAATGATTCGACATTAAATCTTTCTTAAACTGTCTTTCTTAATTAGATAACTCCTGCCCCCTACTGACTGACCCATGTCATTGCGTGGTGGCAAGTCCTCATCCTCATAGCTGGGATAGCGCTCCTTCCTGTCCAGCAGTAGGTAGTAGATCAGTTTCTCCTGGTTTTCTCTGAAAAAAAGTTAACACTTTTTACCAAGGCAGTATTTTAAATGTACACACCTTTAACATATGAGTGGATTATTAGTACTTATTAGTGATCACCACATAATATTGCTTCAGTACTTATCATAGATTATTATAGATTAAATAACAATAGATTCTGAGTGTTAATCAAGCTCTCTGCTTTGCCACTCATCATCCAAATGCAGTACATGGTGGTTGAGTACTTACTCCTCACATTGCAAATCTCGTGTGAGCTTGACTCTGTCTCTGAAACATCCCAGTGAGTGCATGCTGTCCAACACATCTGGGTCCAGCTCAGTGAGGGACATAATTCGTCTCACACACACTCGTCTGGGAGGGGGCTGCTCAGGACACGGCTCGCTACGGCTACCTCTGCAAGTCACAAATCCAATAAGTACTTCATAATAACAACAAAAATACAAGGCTTTATAAATATTTAGACAAAATCCACACTTACTGATACCAAGGATGTTTCTGAATGGCCTCAAGCTGAAAGAGATCAGATGAGGTTATTAGTTTCAACAATCTGTCACCATGTCCACATGATTTTAATATGCAAACTCCTCACACCAGAACCTTTTACAAACACAACTGAATATATCAAAATTATATCAAAAGGCAATATCTTCATTACCAAGTTGATTTAATGTGTTATTATACATGTTTAATCCTTTAATTCAAAGTGTATTGAAACAATGCAGACATATACAATAGCCATACCGTGAGCCTCTTTTCAGGGTTGACCTCGATCATGCCCTTGAGCAGCGACTGGCAGTCTGGGGGAATAAAGTGAGGCATATGGAAGACCCCACTCTTCACCTTCTCAAGGAGTTGACGTAAATTGTCATGGTCAAAAGGCAGAGCGCCCTACAGAATCAAAGGTAAAATAAAGACAGAATTAATAATACATAAGGACAAACTGACCCATATTATTGATTATTGAAACTGGGCCTTACCACTAGAAGAGCAAAGAGGATAACTCCACAGCTCCACACGTCTGCTCTTCGACCGTCATATTTTTCTCCCTGTTCATTAGTTAACCACATATTTAAACAAGACTGTAAATAAAAGACTATTTTATTATTTATTATAAAATATTTTACCCGAATAACTTCAGGGCAAGCATAATGAGGTGATCTGAAAATAAATCAACATTCATTAAGTGAAATTTCAAGGCAATATTGAAAGAGTTTATGATAAACAATTGATTATATATCGTGGTACTTACCCACAACTGGTTTCTAACAGACTGTCTCCCACCTGTAGGGAGGCCATGCCAAAGTCTGCAATCCGGATGTTGTTTTTCTCATCTAAGAGCAGGTTTTCAGGCTTCAAGTCTCTGTGACTGCACACGTACATTAAGAAAATAATTAGTGATTGAAATCAAGTAATATTAACCTCTGCTCAATTTAACAAACCAAATCGAGTGACTGTGGCAGAAGTCCAAAGCAGAAATGATCTGCCTGAAAAACTTCCTGGCCTCTTTTGGAGTCAGTCGGCCCTTTTTAACCAGATAGTCAAACAACTCTCCACCGGACACATGCTCCAATACCAAGTACCTAACAACACAAACAAATAAACATTATATCTTGATCTTTTACCCTGTTTACAACAATAAAGTGGCATAATTTAGTGAAAGCAAAAGCAGAAAGTCATAATACTAGTCCAGTTGTGGAGTCATAGAAAGAGGACTCACAGGTATTTGTTATTCTCATAAACATCATGCAGCTTTAACACATGCGGATGCTCGATCAGTTTTAGAATAGCAATCTCCCTCTCCACCTGATCAGGAAAAGACAGAAAGAGGCACAGTGCAAAGCAGAAAGATCAGGAGCAGCAGAGATCAAAGTATTAAGCAGAGCTTTCATTATTGTCATTGTTTTAAAGCTGTTAGTAACACAGTAAAAAAGGTGGTTCATACCTTCATAAGAACTGACTCAGACAGTTTTTCTCTGTTGACTATTTTAATGGCCACCTTCTGACCCGTAATACAGTGGACCCCAAGCTTGACAAGGCCTACAAGAGAAATGTACTTGTTTTAACAAAACAGTATTGTCAACAGTAACACTGGTGTCATTTCTTTTCCTCTTACATTTAGAGGTACACTTACCTGTCTGCCCCTTTCCCAGTGTTTTCTCCAGTCGATAAGGCCCAACATATTGAGCACTCAGTGACAGTTCCTTACTCATAATGCTTTAGGGGAGGCTGATGG
The DNA here is from genome assembly GCA_036025475.1 of Philypnodon macrostomus. Classification (NCBI taxonomy): domain Eukaryota; kingdom Metazoa; phylum Chordata; class Actinopteri; order Gobiiformes; family Eleotridae; genus Philypnodon; species Philypnodon macrostomus. Next base: position 24,670 of record JAVQKC010014941.1, read on the forward strand.
ACCACTACCAGGACTACTACAGCACTGTGGTTATTGCAATTGCAAATATGATCATAGACAGCTAAAATATTATTGTGATCACAACTCAAACTATATTGTTCATTTTATAGACACTACAACTCCTACATAATGGTGTTGACTAAGATGCTTGCAAGAGGTCTAAGGTCAGATGGAAGTAGTGTAGTAGGCTGTTCTATACATTAAATATGTAGCTTATATTATAGATGTCAAAAGTTAGAAAAACAGAAGAGTTACATAAGTCTGTTGTGCCTTGCTAAGGTATATTTACAGATGTGACATTACTTTACCCTGAAACAAGCTATCCTTCACGTTTGCATCAAAGAATTATCTCACAAGTTCAACTAACAGACAAAAAGTCAAACGCCTTTAGTCAATAGTCTGACATAACGCTGTTTTACAGGTGTAACAACATGCTATTTTAGCCTCAGCTCCGTCAGAGCAGAGAGGCTAGCTTTAACTTCGACGCCTGGTTCAACACCGCCTGTCAAAAAAACTCACACTTCTCCAAGTTTCTGGACATCGACCAACGGTACGATTTGTAGGTCTGTCGCCACATTGTCTCATAATTTGGATTTGAACCGCTTATTCCTTGCGAAATAAGCATCTTTAGCCGTAGCCTAGCGCTCCCCCTCCCTGTCTCTCCCCCGTCTCTCCCTCAAGTAGCGGATCACAGCATCTTCTCTCTCCTCCTCACCGGCTCGTTCACAGGTACAAAACTCAGATATCCACAGATAACGCTGCGCTATTGTCGAGCCCTTAATGTCTTTCGTGATTATTTTAGTTTACGCAGAGCAAAGGCCCGCTGTATGACGCTCCCCCTTCAGATTCTTTGCCGTAAATCGATATTTTCTCTGCGCTCTTCCTTCCTTCGCCTCACTCGCATCAGCATCCGGGTCTCTCTCCATCCTCCTCTGTGCTCCCCCGCCCTGCTCGACTGCTCCTGGTTGTCGTTCTCAAAATACGCTTATCTCTGCATTCACCTCCACTCGGGCCGCACTGTGGGCCCCATGTGCTGCTGCTGCACCTCCCTCACGGGGGGATCCAGGCGCATATACGAGTAAATAGAGGGCAGCACTTCTTCGGCCTGTCCGCAGGGTCACCGATGTCTGGTCAGTGAATCTGTAATTTGACAGTTTTAATAGATGCAATCAATGGGAACACTTACAGGAAGAGTTTTTATTATAGTTGTATTACTGTATATATATAATTACAAAGTGTACTGTAGCATCCAGGTTTGTGGGTATCACACAATGTTGCTGTAGAGGCCAGGCACTAAAGTAAAATAATAATTATGACAGATCTACTTTACATCACAGAATTGTTTTTTCAGCAGGTCACTTTGTGTTTGTGTTATATATGAACTACATTCAGTATAAAGCAAATTATATGTGTTTAAGTTGTAGTGTGAAAAGTAGTAAATAATAAACATATATAATTAATGGAAAGATTGCAATGAGCCAAGTATTACATGGAGCAGAAAACAGCTAAATTGGAAATCTGAATGTATTATGATATCTGAATGTATTAGGATATTTGAATCTATTAGGATATCTGAATGTATTAGGATATTTGCATCTATTAGGATATCTGAATGTATTAGGATATCTGAATGTATTAGGATATTTGAATGTATTAGGATATCTGAATGTATTGTGTGTCTTAAAAATCTTTTGAATCCCAGTTTAAGTTGTGTGGGGGTGGTTAATTCCCTAAAGTCCATCTTTATCTGTGCTGAGTTGATTGATGCTTACAGCCAGAAGGATGTGTCTTCAACCAAGGAACAGAAATAGAACCACGGGCAGCAGTCTTCAACCCTGGCACTTCATCCAAAATCATCAAAGATGAGAGCCTTAATCAACCCCATATGCAAACATTTCTCAGTATTGTCATAATGTCTTTTGTGATTTCTTTTACAATAAAGTCCAATCTCATTAATACATTTTTACAGTCTTCTCAACATAGGCTGAAAGTGGCGAGACTACTTAATAGGGTAATGTACGGATTAGGTAAAGATTAACAAGCTTTGTTTAACTCCATTAAGAGTGTCCTCTGCAGATAAGCCTGCCCAGAATAGAGGAGACACCTTTACATTGGTAAGTGAAAAACATTACATTACAAAAGCATTTCAATACAAAAGTAAGAGTTTATTATAAATCAGACTTTTGTAAATGAAGTACAGATCATTAAAGTGTAATACAATTCACAGCAAACATTACAAAAATTCATCCACTCATATGCTTTGTTTAAGTGCAACAATGGATCTGTAAAAATACAAGTAAAATTTTTAGTATTTGTAGAATAACATATGTCAGTCACTCATTGAATTCTGCTGCAAACACAGGCTTATGTACATGTGACAAGGAAGTACCTATACCAGAAAATACTACATAGCATATTTTAGCAAACAAAGAGTTATAGAATATCACAAATCAAATAGCTTCAGTTCAGGGTAAATAATAAAGTAACTTAACACATTGCTTTACACTATATAAAATTGATTTAAAGGGACATTTAATCATAAAATACCCGACTATTATTATTATTGTAATACCTATAGACTTACATTGTATTGTGATCCGTGTCATGATCCTTCAGACAGGGTCTTGATACAGGCCTGAAAGGCATCTATGAGGTCTTTACAGGGCTGCTGTCCCTTCTCCGTGACACTGGAAAAATAAAACCTCAGAGCTACATGATTTCTGACACATAATAAATCAGAACTGTGTTTATGTAACCAAGGATTATTGTGCAGAACCAATGTGGTGGCTTTTAGTAATGTTTAAGAGAAGTAATCTGCAGTGGCTCTATTTCCTCTAATCTCCACCACATGTGCACATATGCTCTTGTCTGCAGCATGCACGCCAGTAACATGAACCACAGCAGTAAGTCTTACATGTTACAAGTCTATTTAAAACACTGAGCAATTTATGAAGACATATTTTGGGGGTTACTTCTCACATGATATGTAGAGAGCGGACATTGTTAATGAAGAAAGAGTGAAGCTGGGATGATTTCAATACATTGTTTACATACTGCACGACAAATAACTAGAAGTTGTGCGCCCTTATTGGCTGTGTATAAAAGATTTAATAAAATGCAGTGATCCGTATTTTCATAAATTCACAGTGATTAATTTATAGAGGAGATTTCTGTCTGACTCACCATTTATCAACATCCTCCTTAATGACCTGGCACGGCGCTGGCACTGCTTCCACCGAGACTGGCATTCTGACAGAAGAGCTGTAGTTGCTGGAGGTGTGCTGATGCAAGAGCTGTAGTTGAGTGGTTAACGGCCGAGTGAAAGACAGAGCGGGAAGGAAGGAGGGAGGGAGGGAGGGAGGAGGCCTGACGCCGTTTGATAAGCTTCAAAGAGAACCAAGTCAAGTGATCTGATTCCTATAACTGAGATTGATTTTAACATCTGATACTTTTTCTTTTATGTTACAGTCCTTGGGTATTTGCTAATGTGCCTGATTTCCATTGTCCCATAACACTTAAGTTATTTAACTAAACTGTTCAGTCAAACTTTTTACATTACAAAAGCCCCTAATGAATATAAAATACCCACCACAGGGGAGCTGGAAGAGTTGATTTTCCTGAAGACACTGATTTGGCCAATGCAGGCTTAAGGGGTTAAAGTATTTGTTTAACTCTTGCTCTCATTCCCAACCAGGCCATTCGATTCTGAAAACACACAATATGCTATCTATCAATATTGATTGTTTGAGAATTGTAGGGTACCATTAAATACATTTTACACCTGTTTTGTAGTGTAACCTATATATACTGTACTGTCTATTCTATAATAGCCAGTAGTAGTGTGTTGGAGTGAACTAAAGAAGAGAGTGTGTGGCCCTGAAAATACATACCACAAAATACATTTTAGGCTATTTTAGAAGGACATATAGATATATATAATATAGATTTATTTATACTGCAAGATATTAATGTTTTATATTTTTGATAATGTTAGTAATTTAAGAATGAACTAGATTGTGTTATTTAAATTATAATATGTAGAAAAGCCCAACCAGGGACAGGAGTCGAGAATTAGCTTTAGCTATAAACTCTATATGCAGAACATCAGTTGCAACTTCTGTATTGGAACGATGTTTATTTACATTGTCCCTGTCAAATAAATAAATAAATAAATAAAAAAACATGACCTAATTCCAATATTATTGAACTTTGCCACTAGAGGGGATCATTGCTTACAGATCATCATAATAAGTCAGATGTAAAGTTATTAAAAATTGGGTTTTTATAAAAGTGATAATAATTTGATAAATGTATTTGTCTCAAAGCCATGCGTCTGTAAAAAACAAAAACAAATAAAGTTATTACATTAATTTAATAAGCTAGAGTTAGCTAAAGTTCAAATAGGTCCATCAGTGAGTTTTACCTCCTAATAATAATCACACAGGACACTGTGCCATCTGCTGGTGTCCAAATCAACTACAGAGATCTCAAAATGTTAAACCCTGCGTTTATTGATTGTATGGCTATTGATACTGTATCATTCATAAATCTTAGTTAGGGCTTTGAAGGCTATCTAGACTACATCCTGGAATTATTAATAGCCATCATTTGCAACTGAAGGCAGATTTTAACAATTGATTTAAATAAAATTGCTTAAATATGTATTTGTAATGCGGTTTTAAAACCAATATTACATGCGTAAAACACCATGTTGCACTCATTCCGTCGGTTCCAACCGCATTGGGCGCTGCAGCTCATCGTTTTTGTGTAAATGGAAGTCACTTTGAGCTTTTAATCAAACAACTGTATTTAAAATGTGGAAAGGCGTGCAGGGCTGAGGGGCCGGTGAATGGAGGTCACCGCAGACAGTGTGTGAGACTCCGCGGTGAGACAGAAAGGGGGAGAGGGAGGACGGACATCGGTAAGCCGCCTTCAAAAATGGCGTCTCCGGAGGAAAATGAGTAAAAAATATAAAAACGCGGCCTACTTTCTTGACATTTCTTTGCTCGGTTTCTTTCGCCTTTTTGCACTGCTGCTGTATTTTGTGCGGTGTGCGTAAACTCGTCGTCTCTTTGACTCGAAAAGCCAGAGAAAGCCGAATGAAGAGCGTTCATTTGAGGGAAATAAAGGCAGCCCTGTGTTATTTGGATGCGTCGTTCCTGACAGCTAGCATCTGCTGCTAAGGCTAACCACAGCTCGGCTACCAGAGGAGGGGGTGGGATCCATTTGCATGCGAAGAAAAAGATTTAGAAGCTAGGGATTTCTTTGCTCGTCTGCGGGGACTGATTAATATCAACGTGGCCAGTCAAATGCAATCTTTTCTGGCGCTAGCAGCTTAGCAAAAACTAGCTTTGAGAAAGGGGAGGAGAAACGGAAAAAGGAGACGCATTCACATCAAATGTTTGTCATCGCTTCGTGTATCACCGGTGAACTCGGCGGCATCTTCAGCATGAGTCTAAACGATTTTAGAGCACATCTGTACTGGTGGAAATGATATACGCGCGAGGCGAAGGAAACGGAGAGGGCTTTTTGGAGGTGGTTGGATTATAACCCCGTAGACCCCCCTCTTTTTCATCCAGCTTTCTCCTCCTCCCCACCATTTCTCTTTCAATATGCTGTTTTCCACTCCTGACGACTTGCTTATGAAACCGGGGAAAATAGCCTGATACGGAGAACTGGAAAGACTACATTTTTCCGTAATAATCTGCTCTGCGACGTTGCGTTCGTCCTCGCGCACGCATTGATTGTTCAACACATAAATGGATAGAAATTACCCGGGAACAGGATTCGGCGATTTGGGCGCAGGAGCAGGATGGAGTTACGAGAGATCGGCAAAAGCAAGGTATGCACTGGAAACAGACAATGTGCATGCATCACCAGTGCTTTGCTGGGCACTGTGTGGACCATGTAAACAAATTGTCCCCTCTGGCTGCTAATAGTGGCATGACCAGCTATAATATGTAGTGCATTGTCATCTAAACACTTGCATAGTAATAATATTCTAAACAGCAATGGAGCAGGGGTGGGCGGGGTGGAGAAAGGAAAGGTTGGTGATATGAATTGAATGTGATTGACAGGCGTGGGTTTAGGTAGACCTGGCGGGTGGAGGAGGTGGTGATTGTGGAGGTGGGGGATGTCTGGAGCATCCATAGGAATTATTGTTCCCTCCGTGCAGGCCTGGACACACAGCCTCAAAGATAAATTTATAGGATTGATAGAAAATGCGAGAGTGCAGACGCAGCAAACCCTGCACAGCATCCCTGTGAAACACACGCACATTCAATGTTAAGACTATTTGCACATACATATTATTATGGTATTGTGTGGTGTAAATTCACATTTTGAAATTGAGTGGACGTTAATACCGCAACACAAAGTGGAGATTTCTCATGCTCTTTTGGTCCAGCGTCATTTGGACAATTATATTCTTAAGAACAATTGTTTCAACACAATAATCCGAAAAATGTTTAGTGCATTATAATATATCTATAAATAAACAGCACCGATATGAAGAAGATATTACATTTTCACACACTGTGCATGGTAGCTCTTGTGGTTTAGCTTCACGTTAGTTAGCCTAAATGCTAGCGTCATGTTGCATGAAAACCATTTGAGGCCTGTCCTGGCATCATTGCTCTCATGTAGCCACAACACAGAAGCTATTTTGAATCCTCTTGGTGACTTTGTTAATATCAATCATAAACTGAAGCCGTGTTAAATGTAACGTGTGACTAAACAAACTTACTATGCGCTTGTGTTTTGTACGCAGCTTAGCGTGCATTTGCGTCGACTCGTATCCAGCTGTTGGCCACATCAACATATTGATTGGTCGTACAAACATTGCCTCGCATGAAAACGCATGGGTTTACATAAACAAATAAGAGACTTTTGTATTACGTACATCTGAATATTCATAACCCCCGTTATTTACACGTAACTGTCTGGTTATGCATTTTAGGCCTAGTCTCTAGTTTTCATCTGAGGGCTAGGTGGTGCTAGTAGCAGAGTAAATGCTAACATGTTGACCAGCCACGCATTTTATCTGTCTACTGTAAAGCAATGACCCGCACGTGGAAACAGCCGTGTGACAATTAAGTAATAGTTTGCTTTATGTCATGACTGTGAATCAGGTTTAGCTCATATTTGGATTGCATATATATCCACAAGTTAGCATGGCATCATATGTATGTAAATGTATGTAAATCACATACACATTATGAGGGAAAATTAGCTGCAACAGTACTCACTTTATTACATAGTTTAATAATATTTTTAAAAAGTCCCCTCCTGGTTCTGTTCATGACGTGCATGAAAATAAAATTATTTTTTTTAGTTTGCAATATTATACTCATCCAGATGAGCATAAATATTGCAAATAAATATGGCAATTTTGCCTTGCATAACATAGCATTTATTGAAATTACCATGTAAGATCAATTATGTGTATTTTATAATTAAACTGAATAAATTACATGTAGTTACTCCCAAATGTCTTCCTCTTTAGTCTTGTATATGGAAGTTCAAGATCATCCCATCCTGAGTCGGAGCTTCTTCACAGACAAGCCTATGCCACCCCACACCCTCTGCAGGGCTATGCCACCAATCACCACCCAGGGAGCTCTGGTCAAGGCGGGGCTTGGGGAGCAGCTGGACGCAGTTTGGGTAAGATAAATGTCATACCTTCCATGTCACCGACATAAGGGGCCCCAGTCATGAATTATTGTGTCTGCCCAAACAGACGGTAGACTTCTGTCATAACCACAACATGTTATGATTGGTTTATTTATAATATAAAACAATTGTTAATAAAATTACATATGCAGACTGTATTTAAATGAATTAACAATTTTTCTTTTATAAAGGTTTGTCAGGGCTCTTTGACACCGGCCTGCACCATGCAAGCCCCTCAGCTCCTGATGCCTCCGTAATGAATCTGATCTCAGCATTGGAGTCCCGGGGTCCCCAGCCTCCACCCTCTGCTTCTTCTCTTCTATCCCAGTTTCGCACACCATCCTGGCAGACAGGTGGGGACATTTTTACATTCAGACAGACCCTAAAGTCCAATAGGTTTCATTATGATTTCATACATTTAGAATTCTATACAATAAATGTTCTTTCATTTAGTCAGTTAATAATGAAGATATGTAACAAATGTTAACTATAATGAGAGATTTTTCATAACCATAATGAATGTGATGGTGTCATTAGCTCTTAATTAAACTGCTAGTTTGATAGATTTGGAGTAATTTGCCATTTGTCTTCCTTTTTCTAACAGCAATGCACACACCTGCTCCTCCCGAACTATTCATCTCTGGAGCCCTTCCTGGCTCTGGATCTTTCCCCTCCTCTTCAGCTCTCTCAGCCTATCAGCACCCAGCATCTTTCTCCAGCCGCTCCTTCCCTGCTGCCTCCCTTTCCCTTCAGGACACACCCACGTTTAGCCCCACATCCAACGGCCTTCTCTCCCCACACGACCCTCTTTTGCACATCAAGGCCCCCTCCCAATCCAGCCTGGGTTTTGACAGACTCCTATCATCACAGGGTGCTGCTGCAGCTGCCTATAGGGGCAGCCAAGATCCCACGGGGGCTACCTCTGCGCAGGCATCCTCTGCCAGGCACCTGCAGTCACACCAGTTCAACTTGCTGCCATCTCAGCTTCAAGACCAGTCCTCACAGCTGTACAATGCATCAGTATTCTCCTCAGCCCAGCCACAGTCGCAGTCCCAGTCCCAGTCGGCTCAGGAGCGGGCGGTACCCCGACAAGACAGCGTTATCAAGCACTACCAGCGGCCCACACCTGCTCAGTCCCAGCTCTCCTCCTCTGCTGCTCATTCCCTCCAGCACTACCTCAGCTGTGGAGGAGCGGGATACCAGCAGATAGCCAGCCATCACAGACATGCAGGCCTTTCATGCAGCCCACTGGGTGATCAGAGCCCATCGTCTGACCACAAGAGCACCTCTCGCACTGAACAATATAGGCCAATTATACAACCTCCATATACTTCCTCCTCTTCCTCATCTTCATCCTCAGCAGGGAAAGGTTCAAAAAGCAGTTCCAGCAGCGGCTATTCTTCTGCCAGTTCAGCTTCATCCTCACGAACTCCTCACACGCCCCCTTCTGCCTCTTCCACCTCTTCTTCATCCTCCTCCTCCTCTGCCACATCCGGGGCTCATCCTTCAAACTCTATCCCAACTTCAAGCTCCAGCGCTGCCCCGTCCAGACAACAACCCCCATCTCAACCGGCTCCTCCACCTCCAGCCCCTCAGCAACAGCAGCAGCAACCACCCTCCACTTCCACCTCAGCTCCTCAGTCTCTCCCTAAGTCCTGCCTGTCAGGCTACGGCTCCCCTGTTCCCCCTGTAAAGACACCCACCTCAGCACTAACCGGACAGACACCACCACAACAGCAGGCTCAATCATATTCCCCCAGTCAGCCCCCTACTTCTCACCTGGCTCAGTCTTATGGAGGCTTTAATTCCCCACAAGCCCAAGACCTGAGCTCAGGTACTGCTGGGAAGGGCTATGGCAGTCTAGGAGGACGAAGCCAGTCGTACTCTGCAGACATCTATGGGACAGACTCTGCTTATGGGTCACTTCCATCTTCTTTGGGTGGGGCTGGAAGCCCATCACTAGGTTACGGGGCAACAGGCCACTCCCCTGCTCTTTTACGGTCAAGCGGCTCATCGGGAAGTGGAGCATCGGCAGGAGGAAGCAGTGGCACAGGAAGTGGTAATTCTGGTTCAGGAGGAACAGGGAGCAGTATGACAAATGACAGAGGAGGAACAGGCAGTGGCAGTGGGTCTTACCATATTCCTGATTCAAGCCCATCACCATCTGGCAACTCTGGCATCATTCGACCTGGATTACACTCCCCGGTGCCGGCATGTTCCACTCAGTCACCAGGAGGTCCGGGATCTAATAAATACATATCATCTGTTCTGTCCCCTACTTTTTTGTCATCTCCCCAAGGGTACCCTGACACGAGAGGCCCCACATCCCAACCTCAGTCCTATCACACCACCACCTCCAAAACCAAGACTGACACCATGCTCGGTGTGGGGACTCAGAGATCCCAAGAGGAAGTAGACGACGATGAGGAGTTTTTGATCCAACATTTGCTGCAAGCCCAAGCGAGTCCAGGGCCCCAGACTGCTCACCACCATCCTCAACAACAGCAGCAACAGACCTCACAACAGACACAGCCACAGCCCCAGTCTGTTCCTCCTTCAACAGACTCGGGAAAAGGACTGAGCTATGACATGAGTAAGAGCTCAGAGGAGAGGTACCACCCGCAGAGTGTCATCCGCACACATAGTGCTACATCCAGTGGTGTTGTAGGTAATACAGGGTCTGGAACGTCAATCTCAGGGCTTGAAACTCAGTTGGAGATGTCACTGAAGAAGCAACACCAACAACACCATCACCAACAACAACAGCAGCAGAGGAACGAGAGGTCTGTTGGCAGCAGCAGGAGCAGTGGCGGTAGAGGCAGTAATGAGCAGGTGCACTCCCACCTCCATCACCACGAGAGCCTGAGCTCAGTAGTCCACTATGGCCGTGGCGACCCCTACTCTCAGCACTCCCTCGCTCCCCAGCATGCCTCACACAATCAGCATGTTTCCTCACACTCTACGCTTCCTTCTCACTCACAAATGGAGCTCCAGAAAAAATCACAGGAGCGCGCTGAAATACCGTATCCCAGAAAAACACCTGAAGTCCAGCAGCAGCATTCTCAGTCTCAAGGGTCTCTTTTAGACTCTCCCACGGATCAGTCCCGGCAGCCACCCCATCTGCTCCAGTCAGTGCTGTCTCACACGACCCGGAACAAGCTGGAGCCACATCAGCAGCATCATAAGATGGACTCCCACAGACAGCACCCACAGCACCACAAGATGGACACGCATCAGTCGCATCAGCAGCATGCAAAAATGGACTCCCATTCTCAGCACCAACAGCACTCTAAGATGGAGCCTCACTCCCAGCAACAGCAGCACTCGATTAGCCAACAACAAGCTGTAATGGAGAGCGCAGCTGGGAGACTGGGCTCCTCCAAACATCAGACCTCTCAGTCCCAAACAACTCAGCTCCAGCTCCAGCTCCAGTCGCAGGCTTTGGAGGTGGCAGCGGCTCACTATAACCATGGTCCGCCTCCTCATCAGCATGAGCCGAGCCAGGTGAAGCAGAGCTCTGTGGTGTCGTCTTTAGACATGCTAGAGCGCTCACTTTCGCAGACGTCGAACACTGATGTGGAGGACAGGCGCGGAGGAGGAAGTGGGGGACGAAGCAGTGGGGGCAGTGAGCGCCACAGACAACAGGAGCAGCAGCAGAGACACTCGTCCCACCATCAGCCAACCCACCACTCACAGCAGCACTCCACCTCTGAACTGCACTCCTTCCTCTCAGAGCCGGACATCGGTCTGTCAACCCCTTCCCATATGCACCACCTACCACAGCACCACCCCAGCTCTCAGCACCAACACTCCCATCACTCTCACCCCCAGGCCCCACATCCTCATCATATTCCTCCTTCTGCCTCTGCCCACTCTCAGCCTGACCCCCAGCAGCCACTGTCTGCACAGCTGACCCCACAGCAGGGCCAGTTGGACCAACAGCGCTCAGAGCAGCACCAGTTTGACACTGTCAGTCCAGTGGAGAAAGCCGATCAAAACCAACAAAGTAACCGCTTTGTACCACTCACATCTATCTGCTTCCCAGACTCCCTTCTCCAGGATGAGGATCGCTCTTTTTTTCCTGGGATGGAAGATATGTTTTGTGCTGAGGACTACAAGTCAAGCTGTGCCGGAGGAGCTGGGCCAGGACAGGAAGAGATGAATGAAAGCCACGCTGGTTCAGAGGCGATGGAATCAATGAAAGCTGCTCAAAGTGCAGGAGGACCAGGGGCAGGAAGTGGGTCCAGCTATGACATGATGGGTCACCATGGCAACCAGGGATATGAACCTTACTGTCACGGTTTGGAAGAGCCCAGCAACAACACTATGACGCTTGACTTAGACTCCCTCAAAACCCATGAGCTCCCCTCCACTGTCAACACAGAGCAGCTTGGTTTAATTCAGTCCCAGCCTCCAGCTATGGGCATGGGGCCTAACAGCACGGGGCCCAACAACACCGGGGCAAAACTGACCCCAGGGTCAGGGGGAACTAGTACAGGTACTGGCGCTGGGGGACTCCAGTCTCCCATTTTCTGCTCCTCTCGTCCCAAGAAGCTTCTGAAATCCAGCTCTTTCCACCTGTTAAAGGAACGTCGTGATCCTAACACACTCCCTAAGAAAAGCTATGCCCAGGAATATGAGTTTGAGGATGATGAGGATAAAGCTGACCAACCGGCCGACATTCGATTAAACAGCAGGAGGCTCCCAGACCTGCTGCCAGACCTGGTCTCGAGCTGCAGAAAGTCCGGAGCAGGTGGCTCACTCAGTCCATTGATGGGAGATATTGACTTCTACCATGCATCTGGATACTCCTCTATTGGCTCACACTCTCTTATGCCCCAAGATGGCCCTAAGAAAAGGGGCCGAAAGCCCACCAGGCCCAAAAGAGAAGGCCCTCCCAGGCCAAGAGGCAGACCTCGTATCCGACCCATGCCTGAGCCCTACACGCCTCGTGGGATGCTGGGGGAGATGGGTGGGTCAGTAGGGGCTGGAGGAGGGTTCAATGTAGAGGGGCGTGGCAGGGGCCGAGGTCGTGGAAGCAGAGGTCGTGGAGGTCGTAGAGAGGACATGTACATGGAGATGAGCGCAAAGGAACAAGACCACAGTCTGCACCATCACCTACAGCCTCCGCAGTCCCAGCAGCAGCTCCATCACCAGCCGCCACCACCTCAGCATGAACCTATTCCACCTTTGAAGGTCAGTGACACTCTTGACAGCTATTTTTTTAAGAGAAACCTGTGAAAATGTACTAAATCTATTACACTGACTAGCTAACTCTATTTGTTTATATTTTTGGTGTTTTTTTTTTTTAGTTATGGTTTTAGGAAATGCATTATATGGTTTCCTTTAGGTATATATGTTAATGTAAATATTGAATTAATCCCTTCCATTTTTTTTTTAGATTAAGTTACCAATCGGTACAATGTCCTCATCTGATTCCTTGCTGAGGACAGACTCTTTGTCTGGTACTGATCCTGCATTGTCTGATGGTTCGGTTGGCTCTGCTCCCTCACTCGGTTTAAGCCCAGGACCACCATGTAGCGCTGACAACTTGAGAAGTCACGACAAAAAGCATAAAAGCCAGATGATGAGTGAAGGAGTAGATGAAGAGGGCATCGGAGAGCGGGTAAGGATTAATATTGCATCTATACGGTATTCATTATTGTAACTGTATTAGTCCTGACTTCTATTTGATCTATTTTCAGGGTGATGATAAGGATTCTGAGTCCAAGGCCGGATTTGTTGCTTCATTCTTGGACTTTCTCAAAACCGGAAAGAGACCTCCAGGCTTGGATATATCACCAGGAATGGAACATGACAACAGTGATACTTCCCCATGTAAACCTGGTGGACTGCGCCCCTTGTCCCCTGCTCCTCCTCCCCCTCCACCACCTCCTCCCTTTGGGGACGGTGAAGGAAATGGAGGCCTGGCACTGGGCAACTGCCCCAGTCCTAAACGTTTAGAGGATGAGCTAAAGCGAAACCTGGAGACCCTGCCTTCTTTTTCTTCTGACGAGGAAGACTCAGTTGGGAAGAACCAGGATCTGCAAAAGAGCATCTCCTCTGCCATCTCGGCCCTGTATGACACGCCACAGTTGACCGCTAACCTCCAGCCACCACTAACACTGCCTCAACAATCACAGCCCACACCGGCCCCTCTCACCCCCACCCTGCCCCCTCCAGCTCTAAGCCCTCAGCCGCCCCTACATACCCCCCACACACAGCCACAGTCAGATGAGCCCGAAGTCATGCAAGGTGAGGATGAGGATATGATGGAGAACAGGGTGGAGCCTGAAGAGAGGAGCCCAGAGGAGGAGGAGGAGGAGAGTGAGATGACGGAGGAGAGGGAACCACAGCTCGAAACTCTGGGGGTTCCAAAGAACGAGGGTATGTATTTTTTTTATTTCGTATTTTAGCAGTCGGAGTGAAATATATAGTCTGTTCTTTTTACTTGATTGCCTTCCACCTTCCTTCGCTGTATTTTCAAATTTGGACCTGTATAGTAACGAATGCACTGCCTTACGCTGCCATATCTCATATATAATATAATTGAAATGGAAACAGGACAGATTCTACATTTGAATTGACAATGCATTTGCTACTATTCACTTTTTGAAAACCACATACTGCGAAAGATGGTACATCTCACTCACTTTTTAAAATACAGAATATATATTAGAAAGCGAACATTATTTACATTTTGATTAGTAATTAGCAGTTCCTACCACTCAAACATTAAGAGAGGTGTTATATTAGCTCAGTCTGCCTGATCACTACAGCCCACACTGTTGTATTGTAGTTACTGCATTTGGCTTCTTTTACTTCATCTGTAACCTGACTTAAATTACCCATCTGTCATTCCAGCGTTGCTTCCCGAAATCCCACCAGCACCTGCCACTCCCGAGGCCCCTTCTCCTCATCTATCTCCGGCTTCCTCTTCCTCTTCCTCACCCTCTCACTCCCCGCTCCCCCCTCTGTCCCTGCCCTCTCCTCCTCCTGCACCAGAGCCACAACAGGACAACTCCTCACCCCCCAGTCCCATTGCCGCCGCTGCCTCCTCACCCCCTCTATCACCACCACCTGCCCAGGTCCTCCAACAGCCTCCAACTCCTCCTCCTGCCACTGCTCCAGCTACTGCTCCCGCTACACAAACCTCCCCTCCTCCCCCATCAACCGGCGCCACTCAGAAAGAGTCCCCCGCACCTTCGCCAGAGTCCCCGGCCTCCCCGGAGGAGCGTCCGCCGCCGAAGATCACCTCACTGCACCTGGCCCAGAAGCAGGAGGACGCCGCTATTGTCGGAGAGAGCGAGGAAGACGAGAGTGAGAGTGGAGGCGAGGGCATCTTCAGGGAGAGGGATGAGTTTGTGGTGCGAGTGGAGGATATTCGTACACTTAAGGTAAATTTACATTGCTTTGTATGTTCAATATGATTTTAACTAACTAACTAACATTTACTAGTTTCCTCCTGAGACATTTCTTGAACCAGTGTTTCTCATGTTTTGATACAGCTGGCCCTTCAGACCGGCCGTGAACCCCCGCCCATCTGGAGGGTGCAGAAAGCACTGCTGCAAAAGTTCAGCCCAGAGATCAAAGACGGACAAAGACAGTTCTGTGCCACAAGCAATGTGAGTTCAAGCCCAGTCATCTAACATGTGTTCCTTTGTGCACATTCACATAGGAGTCGTTGTAAGATCACAGGATATACACACACTGTACATGTAAATAAAGTGTTACCTTAGAAGAAATTTCTATTGCAAACTGTGTTCAGAAGAAGCCAATTAAGGACCAGTTAAAATTATTAATCCTTTTACGTTCATATCTTTTAGTATCTTGGATACTTTGGTGATGCAAAGAGGCGTTACCAGCGAATCTATGTCAAATTTCTGGAGAATGTTAATAAGAAGGACTACGTCAGAGTGTGCTCTCGGAGACCTTGGCGCAGGACGACACCTGTCAGGTACAAATGATGCTTTGTTCAAATGTTTTAAGCCTATTCATTTAGTATCAGCCTATCACTGATTTATTTATTTTGAGCGCAGGCGCCAGAGCATGCCCAGGATGGCTTCCCCTCCACCACCCCAGACGGTGCCACCTAGAGTACCTGAGAAAGAGGAGAGGGTAGCTCCTTCTCTCCAGCGTGACCCACTGGAGAAGACCAAAACTCCACCGACCACCATGGCAACAACGGTGACGACAACAACAAAAGAACCAAGGGAGAAGAAGGAAGCCCTCGCACCAGTGGCTGTGGCCAAAGCCAAGGAGAAAGAAAAGGAAAAAGTAAGAGAGCTTGAGAAACCTGAGCGTGAAAGAGAAAAGCGAGTCCAGATGCAACCGGAGAAAGTAGAAAAACGTGGGTCGGCTGCAGATCGACGGGTGAAGGAGGAGAGGAAACCCGTGGAGAGAAAAGAAAAGGCCGAACGTCCTCCTAAATCCAAGATGGCCAAAGTGAAAGCAGAGCCACCACCGAAAAAGAGAAAGAAGTGGCTAAAAGAGGTTCCGTCATCCTCCGAGTCTGACTCCTCAGAAGATGCAGCCAGTGAGAATGAAAGTAAGACGCTACTTTATTTCTCATAGCATTTTTACACTTTAAAGGTGTAGTCTGTAAGTTTCCTACTTACTTCTAGAACCTGTTCTATGATGTAAAGTAGGTCGTCTGTAGGGGAAGTAAAACTCGAATACTATTGGTCAAATTGGTAACCTGCCATGTCTGATCTGTGTCATATAACCCTTTTTTTTTTCATTTCTAACTTTTTTTTACATTTTATTTCAGGAAACATACCTTTTTAACTGTGTTTAATGTGTTTTTCTTCTCAGTGCCAGTTAAAGGTGGTGAGAATAACCGTGCCATGAGAGAAATGTTCAGGAGTTATGTGGAGATGCTGGTCAGCACAGCCCTGGACCCAGACATGATCCAAGCTCTGGAGGACACAGATGGTGAGGACAGCACAGCAGAACCCAACATATAATATTTACATAGATCAGTCTGGGGTTCTAAAATAAAAAAATAAAATTGACCCTGTTGTATGATCTAAAGTAGGTAATCTGTCATAATTAGTTATTTATTTTAGTCTGTCCCCTGGCCTCTGCCTTTTTTAGTAAAGATTAGAAACACTGAAAACCAGTTATATCCTGTTATAGTTATAGTGTCAGTTTAATTTTATTCAAAGTGAAACCAATTCTTGCCATGATTCTGGAGAAATGTATTTTGGAGATATGTTGGGTAATCTTTCTAATTTGCTCACAGATGAGTTGTACCTCCCCCCAATGAGGAAGATTGACAGCATCCTCAGCGAACAGAAGCGAAGGTTATTGAGGCGGGTCAACATGAGTTCTCAGCACCAGGTAATTTGTAGTTAATCATTTGGTTCCATCATTTAGTGTATTGCATCTTGCTTACTAATTCGTTTGCTTTGTTTTCAACAGGAGGTTTTGCATGCCTACCCTCAGATCATTGTGGACCCTCTGGACACTGGTGTGGTGAGGGTGCGGCTAAGTGGAGACGCATACAACCGCAAGACCCTCAACCGAGTCAAAAAGACCCTGCCTAAACCACAGGTTAGTATAAATCTATCCAAACTTTTTTCACTGAGAGCCACATTGTCTAAAGTTATTACCGTGGAGGGCCATTCGAGGTGAGGGCCTACACACGATATACACGCGAATAAGAGCACTTTTATTTGTGAATGCTGAATATCTATGTGCCATTGTCCAGAGTGTTCCCCAAAAATTGTGACATTAAAAGAAAACTCTATAAGAAACCAAAGCCACAATCTTTTAAGCTAAAAATCCCACAGCCAAACACATCCTCTCCAATGAAATATGATGTTAAATGGCATCATAAATTGATCAATTAGTTTTCAGGACTATAGCTCAACATAATGAATTGCTCAAACATGCACAAATAAAACAAAACACAACTTTGGGTATGCGTTTGAAGTAGAAACCACATTAGAACATTGTTAAAAGTCGATTTTGCATGTGTTGACCATAAATCATAATAATTGTATTTTTGATTTCTTCAGGACCTTAAACTCTCAACTGAGTCATATCGGATCTACAGTCTCTACCACTCCCTTCATCATTATAAATACCACACTTTCTTACAATGCAAGAAGGAGGTAAGCATACATTCAGAACATATTTTAGCTCCAGTATTTGCAGCAAGTATTAGTACATGCTGTCCCATATTTTTAAAGACATTGATTTTCTGAAAGGACATTTTTGAGCCAGTATTTCCCTCCATCTCTTTCAGACAAACACCATTGAGCAGGCAGCTGAGGACCCGGGCCAAGAGGAAGTGGTGCAGCAGTGTATGGCCAACCAGAGCTGGCTGGATACACTGTTCAGCTCCTTCATCGAGCTGCTCACACTTAGCACCAAAGCCTGATTTTTATTGTGTGGAAAATAAAATGGAAGGAGAATAGATTAAAGTATTAAGGAAAAAAGACACAAGATGGATCCCACTGTATAGCCCCCGCCCTCTTAACTCTAAGATCTAAGGATGATTTTTTTTTTTTTTTAAAGTTGACGATGGACGATGGGGTTTGTTGAAATGGCCTCAAACTGCAGTCTCTGTACTTTTATCCTGTTGTTGATCATTGACTTATGAAATGTCTTAACTTTGTGAAAAGTTGGGACCCCTTTTGGACTAGGGGCCACTGACAGGACAGAGTGGGAGCCGGCCCACGTTGGTGATGTACACGTTGGAAAGACAAAAAACGAGGAGCTGTTACCTACAAGTCAATGGAAAAGCCACTGGCGTCATGTTAACTGTGTGTCATACAGACAATAGTTCAAAGAGAAGCTATTACCGCTTAGTTTTTACATAAATTATTTTTTTGAAAAGACTAACATCAGCTGTTGGCTTTTAAAAAGAGTGGACAAGGGTGAGAGTGCTTTTTAAATTGTGTGTAGAGTGCGCCTTGAGCAGCGTGAACATGGACTCTGGATAGATAACATGAAATGTGTTGAAAATATGCTCATGTGCAGGGCAGCACCAGTCAGCTATGTGATAATATATAACACATTTTTATTATTTATATGAGGTTTTTAACTTAACTCTCACAAGCCGCTGGGTCGCTGCCCTAACATTTTAAAAACCTTTTAACTCACAAGTTCAGTATACAATCATAACCCACATATCCAAGTAGTCTTCCCCTCAAGACAAAAGAACAGAACATTGTATCAAATACAGTGGGTGTAAAAGAAAAAAAAAGTTAGTTGAAAGGCGAATGGGAAACTCTTTGAAATTTAACATTGTGCTTCAGTTCAATCATCCTTCATCCAGTGCGAAGAAAATATGTGAGCTGTTAATTTGCTGTGTTGGAAGGAATATAAATAAGTAATATTTAAAGAGGAAATAGTCATTTCATTTTTATCATTTTGATGTCTGTGCATACTGACTTATTTTGAAAATCTAATTTTCCATAAAAAAGGAAAAAAAGATGTGTAAATATTGTATAGTTCTTGATGAAATTCTTTGTCCTTCTGTACATTAACTCTCCTGTATTTGAGAAACAAATAAAATCTGCAAAGATCATAACATGTTTTCTTCATCTTATAATCAATATACTTAGAATACAAAGAATTAGAATGAATTGCATAAAATGACCTATTGTCTGACCAATGGTCTTAGTTAGGCTTATCTGTGGTCAGAAAGATTGTGCCTTTGTAGTTAGACGCCACCTACCGTGCACTCAGTGAACTCTTACAGTAGTTTACGTCACTTTTGGAAAACGAAACCGAATCTTGGAGTTTCACAAGAAAGCCTCTGCGACGGACACTACATAAACCCAGACTCAACGCGTTTGGATTCAGTTACGATACACTGTCAACCTGAAAACTACAGCGCGTTTAATGCTGCTCTTCACTTTCCAGGTAAGACCCGTGTGACCTTTTCGCTTTTACAACCAATGCTTTTGAATGACAATATAGGCTACTCGGCTGTATACCTTCGATTACTTATATACAGCATTTTAATTACTTTGTATAGCCCCCTTTTTTGAGACTATGGTTTATTTAGAAACAAATATTACTACTATTACTACTAATTAAGCTACTACAAATATATATATATATATATATAAATACACACACATATATTTAGTATATACAGTATCTGACAGTAACAGTATCTGACAGTATCTGACAGTAACAGTATCTGACAGTAACAGTAACAAGAATATGTTTAAAGTTACAATAACTCGTACAAACAGCAGCATATTCCCTACGCTCTGGCAAAACATTTGTATCAATTTATAACACTTACTTCTAGTTCCTGCTTGATTATAAGGGAACACACTATCACTAAACCCACTTTATGGCTTGACAAATTAAGCACTGTAAAAATGCATCTTGTTTTCTCAGACATGGCTCACTCCAAACCTTTGCTCATGCCGTGGCTCAGATCTCAGATCGACAGTAACAGTTATCCCGGTGTAGCCTGGACCAACCCGGAGAAGACTGTGTTCTGTGTACCCTGGAAACACGCACTCAGACAGGACTCCTCTGATTCTGACGTACTCATCTTTAAGGTCCAAAACAACCTTCATATCTCTATGGAGCAGAACTGTAAAGATATATATATATATATATAGTACAGACCAAAGGTTTAGATACACCTTCTCATTCAATGAGTTTCCTTTCTTTTCCTGACTATTGACATTGTAGATTCACACTGAAGGCATCAAAACTATGAATTAACACATGTGGAAATATGTACTTAACAAAAAAGTGTCAAACAACTGAAAAAACGCCTTATATTCTAGTTTCTTCAAAGTAGCCACCCTTTGCTCTGATTACTGCTTTGCACACACTCTGCATTCTCTTGATGAGCTTCAAGAGGTAGTCACCTGAAATGGT
>JAVQKC010014954.1:0-14746 GCA_036025475.1 Philypnodon macrostomus
CCGCATGCTGGACGTGAGCGCTTTTACACATTTACTTCCCTCTAGCGGCCGGAGGGAGCATTTGGTTTGTATTTATTTTAAAAAATCACAACTTTTGATAGAAATGAGCTAGAGACTCGGTTCTTTTTTTGACATACTCGGAAATTTATGCCGGGCCGTATTAAATCATCCAATGGGCCGGTTCCGGCCCGCGGGCCGTATGTTTGAAACCCCTGACTTAGACTAAGGCCATTTTTGGGGTTTATTTTATAGGACAGTAGACCCACAGGAAATCAGGAGAAGAGTGGGGAGTGACATTCGGCTAACTGAGCTGGATTCAAAATCACGACACCAGGACGAGCACTGTAGGCTCTGACTATTTTATGGGATTTATATGAACTACTGAAAGGCCTATGATATGAAGACTATGCCAAGACTAAACCAGGTCAAAACCAAATCTAAACCAGGAAACAGTGGTGAACCAGCAACCGGTTAGGGAACAGAATATAGAGCCAAAATGGACAACAAGAATATAAATGTGGTCAGCACCTTTCCATCATCATAACAAGAAGGTACCCCACACATATTTTGTCTGTGTTACAAGCAGCTAAAGGACTCTTGTCAATGATGGGATTAGTCCCTCGTCCACACACATTTTTTCGTGTGGAGCCTGTATGTCCTCCCTGTGTTACTGTGGGTTCTCTCCAGGTACCCCAGCCTTATCCCACTGTCAAATGGCATACATGCAGGTCACTTAGCCAGCCTTAATATTCCATAGTGAATGAATGTGAGAATACATGGTTGTCTGTCGATGGTTTTGCAGATTAAACCAGAAGAAAATTGTTCCATACCTAGTGGCGGTTAGACTTCTTCGTATTTGTTTTTCCAGCCTGTCTTTTGTGCTCCTCTACCGCCATCTAGTGTTTACTGCCACTCATGTCACAGAGCCGTACATTTAACATATTAAGATGTTTTTTTAGTGTTCACATAGACATTGACCACATGTTGTTGATCTCCCATGTTGCAAGACTCACCTTGTATTAAAGTTAGCACAAAGTTATAATCTTCCACGAGCTTCCACGAAAAGATCACAAGACATATATTTGTAATGAAGCAAAGTTCTGTTTAAGGACACTTCGAACCAATTTGTGCATTGTATTCAATTCACTAAAAAACGTTTATGCCTTTAAAGAGTCAACTTATTTCTGTTTTGACAAGAAAAGTTTAGCAGTTTTAAGAATTATGCAGACCATCAGAAAAATTGCTACCTAAACAAACATAATGAAAACAGAATAAAATTGTTTTTGACACTTATCCGGTTAAATTGTTAAAATTATTTTCCCAATACATTTACTTAGCTGTGTTTTTTAATGGTAGAATGTTCACATAGACATTGATATACTGTACAATAATATAATAATTGTTTAAAAAAAGTTTCTGGTTTTAACGAGTCGTATGTTTTGGACAATTTTAGTTGACTTTGTAATTGTTGTCTTACACAGAAGACTCCTGCTATCAGTGTCTTCAGAAAACCATTTTAACTACAAAATCAATGCACATCCAATCTAATGTTCATCACTTTTTTATATTACTTTTATGAATATGAACACTGAAATTGTTACAGTAAAGATAACCCTAAAGATCCTCCCAGATTAGCAGATTATCATAACTTCATATCACAATACTATCTTTTATTGTCATATTGGACACATAAAAATATAAATGATATTAAGTAAAAGATTAAGAGAAACTACTCAAAGATATTGGAAAATCCAGACTTCTTTGTATTGATAGGGAGATGAGAAGGATCCATAAAAAGCAGCACTGTAATCTGAAGAGATACGATGAATCCCAGCCTTCTGCAGGTCCTTCCTCAGCTCCAGAACATGGTCTTTGGCATTCTGGACGCTGGGCTCTCCACTGAACGGCCTGTTAGAGTAGATACATGTACAATCATAAAGAAGAGAGTATTTGAAGGTGACTGGCTGAATCACAAAGAAACAACTCACATGACATAGTCTAACAAGAAACCGCTAAATGAGTACATTCATTTAATGAATCATTGTTGGGTGATTTGTATTGTTTTTGTAAAGATATAGCAGCATACATTATGTTTCTCACTGTCCACATGTTGGTAATATGTCTTGCTAAAAGACTTGTTGTTGTTGCTAAAAACCTGCCCACTCACTGCAATTTGCCACATGATTGGTCTGAACCACCAGTGGGTTGGGAGTCAAACGGATCAGTGGGAGCCTGACAAGATGGCTTTTCGTGAGGTTGTAAAGAATAGGCCTATTCTGTCCTACAAAGGTAAAACACAGTATCTACCAATGCTAAGTGTGTAGTTACAGTACTTTATATGGGCTATGCTGAAAAACATGTAGACTAGGACCTATATTTCTGAGCTTTTAGCATGTTCTAAAGTTGTGAGCCTCAAACTACCTCAAACACATACAAAGTTGTGTTTTGTTTCATTTGCATGTTTGAGTAATTAATTATGTTGAGTTATAATCCTCTCCAAGAGATGATTTGTGGATTTTCTGTTTGCATCTTACCTGACAAAAAAATGTACTTTTGGGTGATGGTTATGTATGATCTTGACTCTGGGGTCCGTCGTGCTGAACTCAGTGTCAGGAGGAGCATACCAGTACAAGTTAGTCTCCTCTTTATCACCAAACATTATTAAAGGTGACAAGCCGATGTCGTAACCTGTTGTAGAAACAAAATTAAATCTGGTCCAGCACCACTGGACCACCCTCTCCCCAACTCCACACCCACAGGGCTGAAGACCACCCTCTCCCCAACGTCACACCCACAGGGCTGAAGACCACCCTCTCCCCAACGTCACACCCACAGGGCTGAAGACCACCCTCTCCCGAACTCCACACCCACAGGGCTGAAGACCACCCTCTCCCCAACTCCACACCCGCATGGCTGAAGACCACCCTCTCTCTAACTCCACACCCACAGGGCAGAGGACCACCCTCTCCCCAACTCCACACCCGCAGGGCTGAGGACCACCCTCTCCCTAACTCCACACCTGCAGGGCTGAGGACCACCCTCTCCCTAACTCCATACTCACAGGGCAGAGGACCACCCTCTCCCCAACTCCACACTCACAGGGCTGAGGACCACCCTCTCCCCAACTCCACACTCACAGGGCAGAGGACCACCCTCTCCCCAACTCTACACCTGCAGGGCTGAGGACCACCCTCTGCCAAACTCTACACCTGTAGGGCTGAGGACTGCCCCGTGAGCAGATATATTGTTCAAGTACAGTGTAGAAAGAGAATGATAATATACCCCAGTACAGCATCAGTATAAACTCACATGTTTAGATATAATAGATTTGAAGTAATTTCACATGTATTTGAGTTTTTTTTTACAGGACCTGAACTAAACTTCATTTGTTATTTTAACTACACATTTTAAAATTGTCCGACTTTGTGGGTTAGCCCAGAAGAACAGTAGTTGAGTTCTGCAGATGACGTTGATGATGTTTGGCATCAGAAGAACCACCTACACCTTTCAGGGATCATAACTTAATATGTTTTTATAAAGGGGTGGGGCTTTGGTATGAATATCTGCTCTGTGATTGGTCTGTGAATCATGCTATTCTACTGGCTATATGTCAAAAGTTAGCTCAGTCGGTAGAGCATGCAGCCCATATTCAGAGCTTGAAATGCTCGCCTGGCGTTGTGAGCTCCAATACGGGAGCCCACTCCTCTCCCTGATTGCCTGTCGCACTACTGTCCTATCAATAAAGCCGAAAAAGAACAAATAAATAGATAAATAAATATATATATATTTTTTAAATATGTCAACTGGCCTACAGAGACACGGGAAGAACATGAAAACTCCACATTTAAAGTCCAGAAATCAAACCCACTGCTGTATCATCTGTATGGGTTCGTCACCTTTGTCTTTCATGATGTAGTTTCTCAGCACATGCCCAGCCTTCTCCAGATCTTTAGAGCTGTTGCCGTGTAACCGAGTCATGGGCCACTGTGTGCTCCCTTGCCCCCCGTCTGATGTCACAACATAGCTGCGCAACTCAATGTCCTGGAGGAGACACACAAAACAGATAAAGGTCTCTCACAGCACCATAGGGCAGAAAATCTAACTACTACTACTCAGCATTGAATCACCCACTGAAAGTATGTAAACAGAATATTCTAACGAAGGAAACCTGAGGCATGACCATAATACAAATGACAATCACTCTGCTACACGTAGGTAACGGTTAGGAAACATTACTCACATTGTATGTTTATTTAAAGTACACATTAGCAACAGTTAGATTTTTGGCTGGAGGTAAAATTATAGATTTTTAGGTTTTACTGGACAAGTCCTTACATAAATGTTGAGTTTTTTCATTGTATGTTCAGAATGATTTTATCCCTCACCAGAAATTCTACTTTTTTTCCAACGTTAACTCACTTTTGCTCCAGTCGCCTCCATTCCAGATTTTGAACATTTTGATATGACACACATATTAAAGTGTTGTAATGGACAATGTATTCTTCAGATATATTAAGGAACATTTTTTTGTGTCTGGGGAGCTGTCTGAAGGTCTCTCCCTGCCCTTCTCTCCCACAAACTCCTCTCTCATACTGTTATGTTAAATACTGCATGTTTTGGTCAGGAGTTAGAACACTATTTTTAACATGGCTGAGTGGTTGATCTGTGTTCTCCTTGTGCTCAAGTTTCGTAATAAAGTCTTATTGATACAGACAAGTGTCTCATTATTCTCCATTCCAGCTTACTTAGAATATTCTGTTTACAATTTTTTACCAACTAAATAACATGAACATATACTACCGATATCCATATACCTGTGTGTTCATCCTGGGTTCTTCTTCCTTCTTTTTCACTGTTTCTTTTTCAAATGACAAAACTTCACTTTGTGTTAATGATTAGTTTACTCTTAACACTGGCTTTGTGCCTTAATATTGATATTATGTTCATCTGTCCATTCTGTCAAAGTCATAATCCTTTACAAGGAGATTATTGCCTATTTAAAGGTATAACAGGGGTTGTTTGCAACAATTCAGAAACTAGTGTCTGTCAATGTCACACTGAACAATAAAGCAGCCTTCACATAATAAAGACTACTTCTGAGTCACTTGTCAATATAACTGTACCATTAGTGTAACTATAAGCCCCTAAAGACCACATTTAGCATCAATGCTAATCGATTAGCACCTGTAAATATAACAAAAATCCATAAAAAATGACTTTAGAATAATTATTTTCTCTTTCCCGTCTTCTCCTCTTCATAGACTTTGAAAACTTGTATTTCATTTGCTTCAGTTTTCTTTCTCATTGTTAGCACCAAAGCTAATGTTAGAACCAGAGCTAATGTGTACAACAGAGCACTTCCTTATTCCAGAATACTTCCTGATTTTCGCAGCAGGCTAAACCAATAAGAGTTGAAGCTACCTCAATCAACCAATCAGGGATTTACCCCCAAGGTCTACTTTTGGTTGATTGTTTTTAGGCCCCACAGAGTCTAATGATAGTGTTCTAATGCACAGTAAAGGCTATTTTAAGTAATAATGAAATAATGCATGTTTCAAATAAACTCTGTAATACCTTTAATTTTTTCTCATAAATGGACTGCATCCAATCATTATGGCTTAATATTTAACAAGAGAACTAATGTTTACAGCAATAAAATAACCACCCATAGAAAAACTGTATTTTTAAAACTTACCCCATATGTTCCAATCACTGTGTACTTGGGACAGAGCTGGTGTTGGCAAAAGTTAGGCTGGGACCATGCTTTGATTTTCCACAAACACCAAACACCAAAGACCAAACCTAGAATTGAACACGGTGGCCGTTTCATGTTGTGAGTCAGTGAATCAGGAAGTTCACATTTAGAATGTAAAAAGCAACAGTAAAAGAAAACCTGTTTGGCTAGTTTGAACGCCTACGTTTAAGACATCAGGATTAGGCAATGTGAGCATTTTTATAGACCCTGAGTGTTAACAGAATGTCCAAAAGTCCAGAATGGAGGCTTTAAAAAATAGTTTAATATATGTGGTGAGGGAAATTAAAAACATAAATTTGGAATTTCACGTAAAAATACATATAAATATATTTCATTTCGAATATGGAGCGCAACAATGCCCGCTGCCCTCTGGTTCATCAAGTAAAATTCCCATTAATCCCAATCTTTTCAACTTTTAAAATACAGATTATATAAGTCTATATGAAAAATGTATGGGAAATTTACTTCCGGCTGACAGCCCTGACATTTCCGGTACCTACACCAGAATCAGAGGTGGGTGGGCACTGTTGCGCTCCATTCAAATGGGTAGTTCTTAAAGGTTATACTAGAGCAAAGCAATCACAAAAGTGATATATGCAAAACATGTATAGAGAAAATAATTGGTATTGGTATTGAATTGAATTGAAATGAAAATGGTTCATACATTATTGTGTTTGTGGTCAGACTAGAGCTAGGTACTGTATAGTCTGTACTGGGTTAGATGATATTCAGTATTGGAGAATCCAGACTTCTTTATACAGAGAGGGAGATGAGAAGGAGCCATAAAAAGCAGCGCTGTAATCTGAAGATAAACCACCATTCCCAACCATCTGCAGGTCCTTCCTCAGCTCCAGAGCTTTGTCTTTAGCGTTCTGTCCGGTTGCCTCTCCACTGAACGGCCTGTCAGAGGAGATACACCTACAGTCACTACACAAACCACACAACATATTGAACTGAGCATGCAAGCATGGTCTCGGAACAGCTTTTTTTGCTCCATTCATTTTATTAGCAGAGCAAACTAAAACATGAAATATGATGTTTTTAGACAAAGGTAAAAAATCATCTTAAAGGGGAACTATGCAACCTTTTACTTTAACAAAACTTCAGAGTCAGTGTGATCCTAAATGAGTTGTTGTGGGGTGAATGAAGCTTCCTTGCAAGGAAAAATGTCCCTGGAAGTCTCGTGTCAAGTCACAGGTCGCCCAAAACTCACCCAAAACCACAAATGGCTTATAAACAGGCTTTTACAGAGAGAGCACAAAGAAAGAAAAAGACTGCTGAATATATAAAGTCTATTCTTTGTGTTTTTTCTGTGGATAGTGTTAGCCTCTTGAACTGTAGGGGGCGCTCTGTGAAGGAGAAATGTGAACACAACAGTGAAAAGTTGAATAGTTTGGTGTGTTTATTGGTTAAAAACTGCTATTACTGGTCTTGTCAATATAAATTAAATCTGAGTGCTTTCTAGCTTTTATACAACAACTCAACAATCCCCTCACTAACAAAATGATCAAAGAAAGTATTTGTGGATTTTTAGTTTAGAAATCACCATCTTACCTGACAAACACCTGAGGGTCATAGATATATCGCATCTGCACTCTGGGGTCCGTAGTGTGAAACTCAATGTCAGGAGGAACATACAAGGATAAAACCATCTCCATACTATTGCCATTCATTAGTAAAGGACACGAGGAGATATTAGAACCTAAAAAAAAAAAAACATTATCATAAACATTATCATGTAGAGGACCCCATTTTAGGAACCACTGCTATATTGTATTATGATCTATTGTTACCATGCTAAACACCGTACATGAAATTACAAAATTACAAGGGTGATTACATAGAAATGTTTTATTAATGACTATATTATGACTTGTCATGTAATTACCATGATTACCACATTATGACCGTGCAGTAAATTCATCTGAATACAGGATGTACCTTTGTCTTTGAGGATGTAGTTTCTCAGCACACTCTCTGCCTCCACCAGATCTTCAGAGCCGTCCCCATGTAACCAAGTAGTGAGCCAGCCAGTCCTCCCGACATAACTACGCAACTCAATGTTCTGGACAAGGCATAATCAGCAAAAAAATCTCTTCAATTTCCAAACACCAGCACTGAATATGCAGCAGCAGAATTAGTGGTTTAGTGCCATCTTCAGCAGCAGGGGGCTCCAGATGGCAGGCTTTTAATATGCTTCCCTTGACCTCTGTGAGCCTACAGCAGACGTGTACTTTTTTGCTCACTGGGGCCAAAGGGGGAGGATGGAATGAGTTTAGTAGTATGTAAATATGAATGGCAAAAATATGCTAAAGTTAAAACAAATGATAGCTGTTAATGCAAAATCAAGTCTCTTATTAACATGGCTATATGATTTAGGGCTCAGTTCATGGTTGTTCACAATTTAGAGGCCCCGCCCCCAAACCATGAAAAACATGTGAAGTGTCTATTTGACTTTCTTGATTTGTCTGGATGTTTGAGAAGAATGTTTTTAACAAATTTTGTAAACAGACAGCATAGAAAACATATACTCCCCAGGATGAAGATGTATATTTTTAATCTTACCCCGTATTTTCCAACCACGCTGTACTTGGGGCAGGGTTGATTTTGGCAAAATTTAGGAGGATTATATGCTTTGATTGTCCCCAATAACACCAGAGCTACAGCCAGCATTCGCAACATGAGCTCAGGGAAGTGTCTTTCACCACTGAGGTGAATCAGGAAGTGCATGCATAAAATAGTACAGTAAATGTTTGCCAAGTTTGAGAACACGCCTAACTTTATCTGCTGACGTCATAGGACTGGGTAATATGACGATACACTATTTTACTTAATAGTGTGACATTTTTTCAGTGTAACTCTCTTAAATAACTTTTTTTTTAATATTAATGCTGCAAACTAAAAAATGTGCTAACACTTAAAAACTGCACACTTTAGCATTAGCTAACTATTAAGCATTAGTAACCAGTTAGTTAATGATTTATTTAAACATTAAAAAACACATAGAGGCACCAATATTTGCTTTATTTATGACGTAACTGATTATTTCAGGCATTTAACAATATACAGCAACACAGCAGCACAGCACAGACACGTGCATGGCCTCATTATTCCAACCAGTGGCGTTAATGAGTTAATGAGGGGCCCAAGAAACATTTTTTTTAAATGGGCCCCAAAGAAAACAATACACACTGTAGAAAATGTAACAAATAATGATTGGTTTAAAGGACAAAAACAAAATATTTATCAATAACCACATTTATAAACTGTATTTGTTTATTTTTAAGTTAAGAAAATGTAAAGAAAATGCATTCTGTAGACTTGAACTATAATACTGTAAAATTACAATATCACAAACTTGTACATGTAACTTGCCCTCATGTATTATGCATTTTATAAAGTAGGGGGCGCTCCAACTTTAGCTGCAGGAATAGCTGCACTGTCTTCATTATGACGTTACCTCTTCCAAGCATTAGAAGCAAATCAGAATTTAGATTTTTGCAAATAATCTCAACAATATCTTGTTGTTCTTCGGCAAACCTTTTAGAGGTCAGTGCTGACTGGAACCTACTCTAGCAACTATGAGCCTTAGGTGGGGTACACCCAGGATAATGGCCAGTTAGTCGCAGGTCTGACAGACAGACATTCACAAACAAACAACCATTCAATCAAACATTCATTCACTAGAACCAATTCTTTTTACACGTGCATGTCTTTGGGTGGTGGGGAGAGTACACACAATAACACAAGGAGGGCATCCAGACTCCAGGACTGTAGCTTAACATAATCAATTACTTAAACATGCATGAATGAAACAAAACACAACTCTGTGTATGTGTTTGAGGTAGAAACAATATTAGAATATGGTTAAAAGCTCAGAAAAAAACATTTTGCAGAATTTAACACGCCAGATAACAAGATAATCACCTAAAAACATGTTAATCTGGTTGGACGAGGCGCTCCGAACCCAAGCTTCCTCATATAGGGAGTAGAATAGTGAGGAAGAAAATGTTGGTAAAAAGAGATTCCAGAACCAGGGCAGCGGCCAGGGGAGACTGAGAGACAGTTTAGAAAAACCACCTTTGCTCAGAATACTCTCTCAATCACAGGATGCAATAACTGGAACATAATACCTATTTCAATTAGAACTAGTCCAACATTTTCTTCATTAAAAAAACATCTTAAGATATGGCTGAAAAGCAATCAAAACTGTAATCATCCAAACAGCCATAATATACAAGCATGCACACATTTACATGTACTACATGAAAACTGCACTGTAAATATAGTAGGCACTTTACTAAAATGCACTTTACTATGCACACTGTGAAAAGCACCTTTCATTCTGCACTTTAAGTCAAGCCCATCAGCAGAAAAACATTATTATAAATGTACTGCATCATGTATCATTATTGTATATTTATTTATTTGTCTACTATGTCTGTAACTGTAACATGTTTGTCTAATGAGTGTATTATGTTTGCAGCTGTAACATACTGTCGAATGAATGTTATATTTTATGTCTGGGACTACGGATGGAAATGAGCACTGTGCTAAATCCGGCATATTTACGTCAAGTGTGATTCTGTACAATTGTACGTTCATTAATGTGCACTGTCCCATCAAAGAAAGAAAGAAAGAATAAAAGAAAGAAAGTTAAATGCTGTCAAATATACCTGACTTCCCAATTTAAATCCAAAATGGCCAACTTCCTGTTTGTTGTAGGGTGGTGTCCAAAGTAAGTGTGTCCAGACGCCCATAGGTGTCATAAACATGGGGGCGCTATAGAGGCATTCTTTATTTGACCTCTGTAATGTGCCTATGTACACAATTGCCCGGATCGGAGCAAAAATTCACGCGATTTCGTTTATGTTCAGCAGGATTATTGGCTCAATAAAAGTGCATCAAAACATTAATTTGTGAATCACCACCACTACTACAAGAATTCATTAAACAAAAACCCACCATTGGCAGAACTAAGAGTGACGACTAGAGGTGATTGTGAGGTTCCTTATAGACGTACCACCTTCGCACAGTCAGTCCTCTCAGTCCTAGGCTGTAAAATCTGGAACAATATCCCTCACACAATAAGAGAATCTCCTACGTATAACACCTTTAAAACTCACCT
Source organism: Philypnodon macrostomus (assembly GCA_036025475.1). Lineage (NCBI taxonomy): Eukaryota > Metazoa > Chordata > Actinopteri > Gobiiformes > Eleotridae > Philypnodon > Philypnodon macrostomus. The sequence continues at coordinate 10,884 of JAVQKC010014954.1, forward strand.
TCAAAAATGGCTTAAATCTAATCAAAACTGCTCCCATTAGAGCTGTTCAGACCTCATGATACATGCTACATATGCGTATGTAGCATGTACCATGAGTGTCTGAACAGACTCACATTTTATTGCTGTTGTTCAACAGTGCACCGTATACACTTACCCTGCAATCTCTGCTGTTGTTACTGTTTCTTACTATCACTGCCATGTAAATATGTAGATATGTATGAATGTTTTAGGACCCAAGGACACTGTAAAACTCCAGTGTCTTGGTCATCTCTGTGCGGCAGGAGAGGACCAACACATGTGACATGAACTGGCTTTAAACTCAATTAACTTATTTATTAGATTAGAAACTACAGCACTTTAAAATCCTTGTATGCACTTTAACCACATATGCACTTTATAAATAGGCACTTTAGATCATGTGTGAATGTAGAACTGTAATTGTGTTTGTTTTGTCCTGTCCTAAATGTTAAGGGACTACGAATGAAAATGATCTGTACGCTAACTTCGGTGCATTTACACATGTATGTGGTGTTTATTAATGTGCATTGTCCCTTTTAAATAAATAAATAAATAAATACACCTTGCTGTCAGGGACGACAGCACAGGCCTAGTTTTAATATTCAGATGCCGTTTGTTGATTTTCTTTTTTTCAATAAAATTCCAGAAACCACATTTCTCTGTTAATCAGTATTTTCACTTTCCTTCTAGAATAGTCACTTTGATGTTCAAAGAACCAGTTCTTTATTATTTACTATTTACTATGTCATCTTATTAGTTTCCTTTCCTTTATATAAAAACATAGCTGCCAAAACATGTTTACAAATTGTCAGAATTGATATTGGCCAAATTTTTTATTGAAATATTGGTATAGATCTAGAATTTTACATATCGGTGCATCCCAGGTTTTATTCCATTACCACTATCTAAATCCGATTATAAAGAAAATGCATACAAGCTTTAGAATTCCTTTATATTTGTCAAAATACAGTAACTTTAAAACATGTCAAGAATGAGATAATTTGATGCTTGTATCTGGACCTGGTTTAGACAGTGCTTCTTTATTAGTCACTCAGAACCCAAGCTTCATTGTAGTAAGTGAGAGACAGAGAAAAATGTTGGTAAAAAGCTACAAAGTTTTTATAATCTTTGGAAGGTTTGGCCAACGCCTTGATCAGCTCCCCGATGTTGTGTTTGGCGTTCTGGGCAGTGGGCATACCGCCAAAGCTCCTGTCAAAAGAGAGTAATGATCCATCTTTTTACCTTGATTAAGCCGTTTCAGAGTCAGTATTTTTGCTCAATTACAAGGGCCAACAATCCGGTAGCTTTAAGAATACTGTACATTCTGTGCATATCACATGACCATAGAAATGTCCTCTCACCTGACGAACATAGTGACCTTAGGAAAGCCTTGGACCACCACACTGGAGTCCACAGGGTATGTACCCGGAGGAACAAACCAGGACAGGTAATTCTGATCACCCTCTGTACAAGTCATCAACGGCCAGCTCTCACCTGCAAATAAATGATTGAATTCATAAATAAAAGAGATACATCTTTGCCAGGAAGCTGCACTTCGAAGCTAGATTAACTTTACATTCACATACTTTCTGTCGTGGTAGATATCTATCTCTGAAGGTATGTAAAATAACAGGTCTGGCTGTACTTGAGATGGTTGTGTTGACTAGTAGTTATTAAAAACTGATGGAATGGCACACGGAAAAAAATTTCACATTTCAGTTTGAGTGCATTTTCAAATTCTGGTTAAGGCATGTTTTATCTGTTTCCATCTGTGTTGGAATCCAAGACATCTGTGAGCTACATTACTTGAAAGAGAAATATAGCTAATATTCAAAGAACCTGTGTTATAGTCCAACTGCAGTCTATGATGAAGATGCTACAGTGGGGTATCTGAGCCTCAGTAGCAAAGGCCCTGTAATGGTCTGGCTAATCCTGCTAACGCTACGTGGAACCCCTCCCCCTACTCAACCTGCTGCATCTCTTCCTCTCTCAGTTGATTTTTTTCCACATTCTTGAATCTCTAGCAAATGTCAGAAACAGACTTTGAGCACATTGAAAGCTGACATTATAAAGGGGAACAACAGTAATGGTCCCATTTAGACAGTTCCACATTTTGATGGTTATTTGATGGTCTCCCTAACGGTCAGTGCGTCTATAGTGTTGTACCTATGCCATTTCTCTGTCTGTAGTCCTTCAGCACAGCCTCAGCTGCAATGTAATCTGACGGCCTGTTGCCATTTACTTTGATGGTGAGCCACGAAGTCTCCACGTAATGGCGCTCTTCAAAGCCCTGCAAGAAAAAAAGAATAATCTAAAAGTCAACACCAAACAACCGATCGCATTCATTCATAGGCAATGGGGGTTAAATATCTTGCCAAGGGACATAACGACAGTATGCACTCAGGTGGGGATTGAACCTGTGACCCTCTGGTTTGCAGGGCGCCCCATTGAAATCTGTTGATCTAGAAAAAATATAGCAGCTATCCAAGTACAATTAGACAAAAAAGAGCATAACTCAGGACTCAGGTCTGAACAATTAAGAACTAAACCATAAATAAAGCAAGTTTAAACCCAGCCTAAGCAGGTCTAAATGACCAGTCTGATTCAGTTTCAGAACTACTGATCTACATGGTTTGTTCAGTGGTGGCAGAAAATTCAGAGGGAAAGTAAGTGCTGGCTATGTTAACATAACTAAAAAATACAAATTGAGCACCTGGTTCTCAAACTGTGGTACAGGGGCCACTGGTACGTGAGCTCTTTGTAATAAGACAATTTTTCAGTGTTTAATGGAATTATCCTTAACTTACATCCAGCCTAGGCAGATTTTAGGCCAGTTTTCAGGTCATTTTAGATTTATAACAAGGTACTTGTAAAGATATTGTACAGAAGCATATTGTATTCACCAAGTTTCTGTTTTTATGAGAAAAAATTATGTTTTTACAAGTTAAATAATTTCTGTATTTATGAGAAAAATCTAAAAGATTCTTTTGTTTTGCACAAAGTCAAACATAAGGATACTCTTGATAATAAAGAACAACGTATCTCCCAATCACTTTGTGTTGTTACAATAAATGGTACAAATGTGAGCTTTAACACACACATCCATGACACTGCTGGGATTTAACTCGTACAAACAGAAACTTTTCTAATGAAAACATATATTTTATATCAGGTGAACGCAATACTCCTCCGTACTCTTGAACCTCTGGTCTACTGTACTTCTTTGAATTGATAAACACTTTTAATTACAATGTTGTAATGTTGAGGGCACAAAAAAGAAGATATTTTTAAGAATAAATACAGAATTATTATTATGATTTCAAGTAATTTTAACTAATCGAGGTAAGTCTAAATCTTGTAAATCAGACTTACCTGAGAGTTTGCACCTACACTGTACTCAGGACAGGGATTGTTGTGGCAGAATTTTGGCTCTTCCCATGCTCCAGTTTCCCCCCAAAACGCCACCAACAGCAGAGCTTCAAGCAACCGACGGGCCATGCTTTCTGTGCAGTGTTTCAGAGACGAGCACATCTAGTTTATAATAACTCGTTTTTCAAGCAACTATTTGTGACGCCTACATCGTCCCAAGTTGTTTCTCACCAGGATTGTGAAAAGTAGACTACAACATATTTCAATTAATAGACAAAGAGTCATGCACAAACAAAATACAATCTCAAGATGACTTCACAAAATATAAACATATTCATATGTCATGAGGTAAGCAGACCCCATTAATACTACATTTTCAATAAACTAGGCCTGTGCTGTCGTCCCCGACAGCAAGGTGTATATCGGCGAAATGGCCCCATACGTCTGCCCCATACGTCTGCCCCGTACGTCTGCCC
>JAVQKC010014978.1:0-25758 GCA_036025475.1 Philypnodon macrostomus
CAGTAAGAACCACAACTCCCACTCCCATTGCAGGTAATGAATGCACTGTCACGACATTCAATCAAAAACTAGGCCTGTGCTGTCGTCCCCGACAGCAAGGTGTATATCGGCGAAACGGCCAAAATTCACGCGATTTTGTTTATGTTCAGCATAATTTCATTATTGGCTCAATAAAAGTGCATCAAAACATTAATTTGTGAATTACTTAATTGTCATTAATTGAAGATGTACCAAACTCAATCCAGTTCTGCATCTTCATGATATTTACCTGTTTGGCCCGTTATTAATTAATTACTTAATTAATATTCATCGAAGAAGTACCCAAATCGATACAGTTCGGCGTCTTTATGGTATGTACCTGTGTGCAAATCTTGAAAATGATCCGGCAATTCGTTTTTGAGTTATCACGTTCACAGCTAGGATCTGCGGACACGGGCGCGGACGCGGACACGGACGCGCACCGACGTGATTCCATAATATCGGCGACACGCTGTTTTCGCCGATATAATAAGTGGATTAAAGCTGATAACATAGCATCTCAAAATGTTAAATAGTCCACGTGAGCTGAATGCACATTTATAAGTAAAGCACCGTTTTACTTGTATCAGTTTGTGTTCAAGTTAAAGTTCTACAACTATACCATATAGATTATTGAGAGCCCAATGGTCCTGTAAATAGAAACCCTACATGCAGCAGATGTGGGCACAGACCACTCTGAGTAAATTCACAAACGGTGCACATCAGATGAAATGTGTTTATGAACCATGTCTTTGTTATCCTCCTGCGGCACTTTCTGAATAACTTTGCGAGTGAATATAAACAAAAAGGCATCTTATAGTCAGTCTAAGAAAATGGAGTGTTCCGTGCTGCCAACTGTAACCTCGCATTATCCTGAAGGCTATAGGGCTAAATTATCAGCCAAGCTCTCCTGTTTACTCCAAAAGGCAATTCTAACTTTTCTTAAAGGTTTTTCACTTTAACAAAAACTTCAGAGTCAGTGTGACCCTAAATGAGTTGTTGTGGGGTGAATGAAGCTTCCTTGCAAGGATGAATGTTCCTGAAAGTCTCTGGTCAAGTCACAGGTCTCGCCAAAGCCACAAATAGCTTTTAAACAGGCTTTTACAGAGAGAGAAAAGATGCCAAACTGAGCAGACCTGGTGTTTTTGTGTTGAACAATAGCTTTATTATCATCTAGAGCAGGGGTGGGCAAAGGCCAAGCATTTTCTCATATTTTTTAAATGATAAACTATTGCCACTCACATCGTTATAACCTGCAGTAACTAGTTAAATGCACATCAACATATTTTTTCACTGAGGTCCGATCGAAGGCTGTATGTCTCATTTGTCAAGAAATGGCTGCCGTTTACAAAGAATACAATATCAGCCGGCCCAATTGGCACATTTTTAAACCTCATGTGGCCCGTGAGTCAAAAAGATTGGCCACCCCTGGTCTAAAGTCTATATATAAAGTCTATATTACTATGTGTTTTCTCTGTGGACAGTTTCTCTGAAAATCATAGCATCATTAGGGACTTTGGGGTTAAAGAATATGAACTGTTTGGAGCGGTAACTAATCATTCCACCTTTTCATTAGTGGATAGCCCAGTATATATTAACTCTACATGTAAATTAGTTAAGCCTTTACATTGTGCACTGACTACTGTGAAACGCAATCTTCTCATTTCCAGGTATGCCTTCAAGACCAGGAAATGCCCTGAGAACTTCAACGAGGCCAAGTTCATTGGCTTCACCATGTACACCACCTGCATCATCTGGCTCGCCTTCCTGCCCATCTTCTACGTCACCTCCAGCGACTACAGGGTAACGTCTTCTCACTCCCACGCACCAGGACACAGAGCGGCACAAGTGTTCATATCAGCTTTGCATTGGTGTTTCTTTTACTGGAAGATATCTATGTGTGACCGATTGCATAATTTTTTATATAAGTGTTAAAGAGCGACTAGTATTTTTTGTAATTTTAGCAACAATTGGTATCTGTTATGATTGCTGCTAATTGAATTGTATTGGTTTTCCTATATTCTAATCATACATTGATTAGAAGGAACTACTCAATATGATATGAAGGTGGTTATTGTGTTTTGACCAGGTTTTCATAGTCCTGGTTGAGTATTATTTTAGTCGTGGTTGAGTATAATTTTAGTCCTGGTAAAGTCCACATTTAGACACCGTTTAGTCCTGGTTTTTCCCTACTTTAGATCATGTTGGGGGTTTATACCTGATTTAGTCCCAGCAAAGAGATGGTAATCCATTTTTAATACTGGTTTAGACCATGTTTATTCTTGGTTTAATCCAATTTTAGTCCTGGTTTGGTCCATTTTTAGACCTGGTGTGGACCCAGTTAATCCTGCTATAGATCTTGTTTAGTCCTGGAGACCTTGTTTAGTCCTAGTTCTGTCCTGGTCTTGATGTTGAGACCTGAGTTAGTCTTGGTTTAGACCTTTAGTCCTGGTTTTGTCCTGGTCTTGATGTTGAGACCTGATTTAGCCTTGGTTTAGTCTTAGTTAAACACCTCTACCTCTTGTGCTCGCATTTAGTCACACTGTTTGTAAATTTGACACAAAGTTTGAAAAAGCTACTTCAGCCCTGGGCAAGAATGTTCATCAAATTGTTGTATACAACAGTTTTTGCAAATACATTTTCTGTAACCTATATCAGTAAAAAATCTTTTCAGGATGTTTTTCAACCTTTACTTTGACAATGATGAAAAAACAACATAATATATCTCCTATAGATGTCAAAAGATAGTCCGAGTTGGATTCAAACTGGTGGGGAATAAGCAGTGTATAAAAATACATCCAGAAAATGTGGTAAAGTTGCTACTGAAAAAAATACAAAATGGCTAATGTTCAGAATTTTGTATAATTTTCAGTAACATTAAGAAAAGCACAACTGGACTCTAGACTTTTGTTGATCCTGTTCCTTTTTGGCTGTATGTTTTGGGTAAATGCCCAGTAGCCCAGCCAGCTGCGACTAACTCTTTACCAATTCTATACAAAGATCTCTTGTTGATTGCATTCAATTTCAGGGGCAGAGTTTCAATGATCCTTCTATTGTCTATAGGGCTACACTATACGATGCAGGTTCAGTTAAGCAGAAATAGTTCCTTTAGTATTTACTAGTTACATTTTTTTTTCAAGGCTCTAATAAGGACAATCATTTTCAGGTCAAAGCCCAGTTGTAATAAATGTAGATTTTTAAAAATACAGATATAGTGTTTGCTGATCATTTTTACACTAAAATGCACTGCCCTAATATTGACTACTCTTTATCACCTTCTAGACAGACAATATCAGCTCATTCATTATTAGATTCCTCATGTCTATCTTGGATGTGTTAGATATACTGTATAAAGAAAATCTGCCGTTTAACAGCTAGGACATACACTACAATAACTCTTACCATGACCAAGATAAACTATTTACATGTATTTTTGCATACTCTTTTTCACACTTCCCTCCTCTTCAAACTTCAGATATTTCTACACACTATCTCCCCGCCGCAGTAAACGCCGTACTCTGCACTTTTGATATGACAGGCTCACTCAGACTGCTGACACATGTCCAGATTTAGCAGGAGAAGGTGGGGAGCGTTCACCTGAGCCGTCCCTGGCACACATCCACAATCAAAGAGCATGGAAGAGAGGGGCTGCTTTTATCCCTGTCAAATACACATACACACCTCAAGGCTCAGGGCGGTGCATGCCACGGCCTTGTAATCTGACTTTAAGATGAGTCAGTGCTCTCACATAAACAAACTCAGCCAGGTTATGGGCTGAGTGCTAATGCGCCAACTTAGGTGAGGGAAAAGGTAATATGGCATGTGGTTATATACGTGGTTTAATAATATCACTCATTGGCCTTAATAAAGCGGCCTCCGGTGTAGCCATCCGTTGCAGCTATAGCCCCACTAGTTTTAGCCAAATACAGAAGAGCATAACCGTCACATGTCATAATATGGTAACATTGTGGTAAAAACAGATATTAATATAGTATTTATGGATAATGAATGTATTTAGCATGGTATCAAGATGGCAATACCATTTAATACAACCAACAGGTTAACTTACGATTAACATTACAGTCTAATGGTGCGTTCACACCAGACGCGACAAGAGCGACTGATTTCAATGTTAAGTTTATGTAAAGGCGCATTGTCACACGACAAGTCATTCTGCGGCGCGATGGACGTGAAAAGGGCAACGCGAAACACGCAAAGAGACCCAGGGCAAATTTTCACCAAAGTTGAACAACCTGAACTTTGGCAAAATTTTGCGGCGCGATAACCAATCAGGAGCCTGCTTTTGTGGGAAGTGACAAGCTGACAACGTAGCCCCATGGCGGGGCCACCAGAGGATCACATTAAAAGTGTCTGTACAGAGCAATAAACACATCTGTGTTGGTTTATACAGACAAGAATACTAAACGGATCTATGTCAGAGTCTCCTGAGATACTGTAGTGAGTAATTAGATGTTATTTGTGACTGGAGCCGTGTTTTTGTGTGATTTGTACGATCTGAAGCAGAGATTTTCCTGAAGGCTGGTCCACGTATCACAAAACATACGAATAAAGAGCATAGAAACACACACGTGATGAGATTATCAACAGGACTGACTGAGGAGGATTCTGAGGTCTATTATAAACTGAGGTTTAGATCTAGATTGTCATTTTACAAACACTGGTGTTATCGGCTAAAGCACCACTAGAGTGAGCTATAGCCCCACCGTGCCTCACATATACACCCGACCACAGCTCATCAAACTCGCATTTTCACAGCTGATACAGCCATGATGACAACAGACTACTCTTCAAGCAGCGAATTTGAATTTCAAATAAACAGTTATTATAGGATTAGAAGTCATAGCAGTGAATGTACTGGCCCTACTCCAATCATAGGTAATCTAAGAATATCATATCATCACATTTTTATTGAACATTTTAGTATTAGGAATCAGAAATACTTTGAAAAACTTGCACATATATTTACTTGTAGACCTTTTTATGTTGCCTTTATTCATGATGCGTTTCCCTTTAACCCCAGGGCCAGTGTCACTGTCTGAGGACATGGAGCTCAAACAGGAAATAGTCATGATGTCTCCCCCGGCCTCAGACTCGGGATCAGGATCCCCACAGCAGTTCTCTCCATACTGTGTGGACTCAGAGCCAGGCAGCCCCTTACTGGACCATGAGATGGTAAGTTAGTCTGTATAGGATGCATAGATTCTGTTTATTTCAGTGAGTTTAATGTTCTTTTATTGTCATCAGGTGAAGAGTGAGCCAGACTCCCCCTCGTCAGTCGGCGTCATGGATGGCTCGCGTCTTCTTCTCTGTGTCCTAACCTTCTTCTGCTTGTCCTTAAACCCTCTGCCCTCTTTACTGGGAGCTGAGACCACCGGGACCAATGGTCTGCCAATGGGCCACGGACCATCCAGGACACTTTCTTGGTTTCCAAGTCACTCACAAGACTTTGGTAAGAATCATAACACTGACAATAAAAAAGCAAAATTATGTTATTAATCCATTATGCCTTGTCTATTTAGCATCCTGGCTGCGTTGCCTTTTGCCATGGGTGATGGCGTGGGTCTTGAGCGGGGTCGGGGCAGTGTGGGGCTGTGTCAGGGTGCTGTACCTGTGGGAGCCCGTCACACCACTCCACTCTCCGAAATCTGTGTCATTCTGGAGGCATCGCAAACAAGCCGACCTGCATCTCAAGAGAGTGAGTACTGAAATTTGATGAATGTCTGGATGGATGTGCTTCCACATTAGTAGATAAGACGTACCAGTGGGTGTATAGTCAGCTTGTTAACTGCACTGGCTTCGGCTGCATACACATAAAAAGGAAAAAAATAATTAATCTAACCAAAATAACTAAGAACTGTTTTCCCCCAATATGATTTTCTCTTCTCAGTTGGTTTATGAAAGTCAAAACACGGATGTGCATGAAGTGTGCTTCTCCTTTAGCAGTGCTCAGAAATATAATTTTACTTCACAGGGATTTGTTAAATTATCCTTGACAGAATAAAACAATCTATCAGTTTTTGTAACAATGCAAACAGTATTGTCTTATGTATTTAGTATTTTGTTCTTATCCACTTTAAAAGGGCTTAAATCCTTAAGTCTTAAACATGAAGATTTCATTTCTGTAGAGTCTGATGCTGCAATGGTAATTATAGCAGCACATCTCCTGTTTGTCTGTATCTGTGAGTCCCTGTGGAATAGCGTCAGTGGTTATGTCTCCTTTGAGCAGCACTCTTCAGTTGTGTTTGATTCCCACACTGCACCCCGCTGTTTCCTGCGTGGGTTTATTTTTAGCTTTTTGTTCAAATAATGTTCACATCTAAAGCTTGACCTTCATATCTCACAGCCCCCTGCCTCCCCTGCCAGCCTTCACCGCATACTAAACACCACACTATTTCTCCTCATGTTTGGTCTGTCTACAGGGGGATTACTCAGCGGCCATGGCCAGTTTAGAAACCAGTCTATCCATCTTGAACAGAGCTCTACCCTCCACTAATCTCGACCTAGCCTGCTCCCTCACCTGGAATTTGATTCGCTACTTTATACACCGCCCCACTCCCCTGGGTTGGCTGGTTCACCAAGTCGGGGGCAAGCACGATGATGAGGCAAGGACAAGTGCGAAAGATGCAGCTTTGGTTTACCTTCGATTGAGCCAACTGCCACTCACAGGTGAGAGTATATTTGTATATCTATCTCATCACGATTTCAAGTTCTTCAACCAATTCACTGTCTATTTTCCAATATTTTTTTTAGGAAAGTTGCCTCAGCGTAGCAACATGTGGGCTCTCTCCCTGTCCCTCAGTGCTGTTAATCTCAGTGAGAGCGCCCAGACCAAAATGTCGCCTGTTGAGCTTATCCAGATCTATGTTACTGCAGCCACCGCCCTGCGCACCGCTCTGGGTCACCACCTCACCTTTCTGCCAGTAAGTAAAAAGTCGTTTTTTGGTGTCATCTGGAGGTGGAAGTACAAAATACGGTAATAGTTTGATGATATGTTCTCGGTAAAAAGTTTTGAAAGTAATGTTTATTTACTCAAGTACTGTCAAAGATGTATTCCACAAACTCTGGATATAACAGATTTCCGTTTCAAGCTTTTTGTTTTTACATTTCTTATTGTAGGAAACCTCCAGACCACAGACATAGACAGACTTGGTAATGAGTTCAGGTTTTTGAAGCTAATGACTAGAGATGTGAACAGCTATACCGCCCTGTTGTGGTTCTGGTTCTTCTGTGACCTGGCACAAGGACATAACAAATACATACTTTTAGTAACAATGTTTTGTTTCTCTTTCCCAGGGTTATCTCTTGAGTTGTGCTGAAGGTGTGGCCAACCAGTCAGAGACCAAACCCATCCCCGACTCCCTGCACTGGCTGTTCACGCCTCTGGGCAGACAGTTCTTCTTGAGCTGTGATTGGTCGGTGAAGCCTGATAATGACGATGGAGTCTACACTTCTCAGAGAGACCCAGGTAGGACAGGACAACTAGTAAAACATTATTATTCTATTCTATTCTGTCTCATATATATTAACATGTTTTCTGTATTACCTTTCTCCAGCTAACCCACTTGCCCAGCTGCACCGTGGTTTCTGCAGAAAGCTTTTGGAGCGAGCTGTTCACACCCTCATCCAGCCTCAGAGCGACACAGAAGCAGACAAACGCATGAGTGACTCAGGGTAAAACCAGGACCTACTAGTTAAACTCTACTAACTGATTTTATCTCCTTGTATTTGACCAACTTGTAGGATGCAACTTAACCAATTACACGTTTCCTCCGAATTGGTCAATAATATTAAATTGCTCATACGTTGGTCAAAATAAACGTAAATCGACTGATGTTTTATTGCAAAATATATTGTTTTATTGCCATATTCACAGCTATTTTTAGCATTAGTATTAAAAGCCAACTCCAGACCGCTGCTCATTATGCTCATATTTTCTGGTTTGTGTATGTATGAGGCAGTGTGCTGAGGGAAGGGCATCATTTTAACACAATTTTACTAAATCAGGTAGCGAAGCTTTAACGTTCACCAGTATGAACTTATTGGGCTACTATTTGTACTTTCAGAGAGTTTTCTGGTGCCCTTGAGTTCCTCCGGTTGTTAAACAGCTGCACAGAGGAGTCTTCACCGCCCTCTACCTTCTCCACTCCCAGCCACTCCATAACAACAGGTAAATGTGAAGTTGCTCGTGAGTGTTGCGTAACAGAATTATTCTAAATATAATTTTTCCTGTTTGTAGTTGGAGACCCAGTGAGTCGTTGGTGGGCGTTGGTCCTGAAGGCTGCAGTTCATTGGCTGCAGGGGGATGACACTGCTGTGAAGTCACTGTTGGCAGAAGCAGAACGCATGCCAAGAGCTCTGCATACTCTGGAGTAAGTCAAATAATATTGTATATCACTAATAAAAGGTCAAATAATTGAGACCAAAAACAAGCCATCACTGCCTGCACCCAAATTATTTTTTAATAAGCTCTGGGTTGAGTTTAGGGAGCTGTGGTTTCAATATACAATGGTCTCCAATTAGGCTAATGATGTTCAGTGATCCTAATGTAGTGATGAAGTTAATTAAATATTAAGGAAATACATTTAGTGGCAAACTGTAGGCAATAATTAAATTGTAGGCAGAGATGCATGTTATAGCAACCAGATTTTTGTTGCAAATGTGAACCGGCTAAAGTATTTCTTTATTAGACGACAATTATTGCTTTGTGAAATTACTAAATTACGACTTAATGTTTTTCTGTTTTTTTTTACAGTCACCCGCTCCCCAAAGCAGTGCTGTTACTGTGCAAAGCCGTTCAGATGAGCCTGTCCCCTCTGAAAGGAGAGGGCCTCATCACCTGCCTGTCGCACTGTGATCGAGCCAGTAGCTACCTGCGCTCCAGCTTCTCCGTGCCTCTGTCTCAATCTGGAAACTATCTCAACAAGGTGGACTATCCTCAAAAGCAACTTTACTTTGGCTACTTTCTCTTCCTACCTCTGCAACATCCCCTCTTAATTGTGCATGTTTCAATTCGATTGGGAGCCGGTGGTTCTTTCACATAGTGCATGCTGATTGGAGACGTGGGGCTGTGAATGTGGCCAAGTGTGGGTGGCAGGAGGTGGCTGTAGTGCATTGTAGTTGCATTGCATGATTCTGAAGCTGAGTGCAATGTTTCTCCAGTGCAATACAGAGGCCTCCCCAGTCTGCACGCACCACTGTACGCCCCACTGTTCCACCCTGGCTTGGAACTGGTGGATTGATAATTATTGGAATACTGCATGGGTTATAATATCTGATTTTCGCTATAGTTAAATCAATCTAAAATGAATTTATGAACAATAGTTTGTGTTACATTGTTACAAAACCCTTTTTCCTTGTCTTTTTAGGGGGTTGAACTTCTAGTGTGCGACCTACTGTTGACTTTGAGGACTAGCCTGTGGCAGCGTGGAGGCAGCAGTAACGGAGAGCCCGGACCTGTGCCGGGATCTATTCTGTCTGGATTTCAGAAGGACCTCAGTGCGCTCAGAAAGCTCACTCAGTGTTACAGACAAGCTCAGCATAAGGTACAGCAATGTTATAAAAAAGCACATACCTTACAACTGGCATAGAGGTTTAAGTCAATGTGACATTCATTCACTATGGAAGATTTACATAAACCAATTGTATTCCTTATATTCAAGAGAAATTCAATTTTGTTCAAAAATTCAAAGTCTCCTTTTAAGACAGACATTTTCTAAACATGCTCACATATCCAATTGTGGCAATCCATAAATCAGTTTTGGTCTATTAATCTCTAAATAAACATACTGTAAGTCTCTTTTACAGCTGATATCTTGTTGCAGTATATCATATTTCGCACCTGAAGGGTCCGCCGCGGTTCAGTGTGTGCTGTCGACATAGCATCACCGTAACAGTTTTATGTTCATTATTTATGTTTTGACATGTGTAAGCTTGAACTCAGATGACAGAAGCATTGTTTTATGTGATCCTGTTGCGCTTTGCCCAGGAGCGCTGACGGATAAATATTGACTCAAGGTGCTGTGAGGCTGTCAACAAGGCCACGTCTTTCTACAATACATCCGTTTTCTGTGCATCACTGGTGTGGAAAGACATGGTTGGTCAGTTTATCGTTTTACACTGATGCTAAAGTCATGGTTTATGTGTCACAGGTTTTTCTTCATGAGACAACAGTTAGGCTGATCGCTGGAGCCAGTCCCACACGGACGCACCAACTTCTGGAGCACAACCTTCGACGAAGAACAAACAGCTCCTACACAAGCGGTAGTACGAAGAACATCAACTCCACTTTAAACCATTTTAGCGCTTTGTATATTTATTTCTTGTTGACAATATTATGAGCTATTGTACATGGGAAAACATGGCACTGATTAAACAGTTTTCTTTACTGTAACAGATTTCTCTCTGTTTTTCCTCAGGGGAATGTGTCCTGGGAGAGAGGGAGAGGGCCCATGCCATCCTGCTGGCCTGCAGACACCTCCCCATGCCTCTTTTAACTCCACCCGGGCACCGTGCTCGTCTGCTGGCTGAGGCCAAACGCACCCTGGAACGGGTGGGAGACAGACGGTCACTTCAGGACTGTCAGCAAATCCTGCTGCGCCTTAGTGGAGGGACCACTATTGCTGCTTCCTAAACAAACCCACAACAGCAGAACTGACCATTCTCTGACCATGTTGACCATTCACTGGTTGTTTCTGCCCTTGACCTCTGCTTTATTAGGCTACTTGTATAAAGCAATTTTCTAATTCTCACACATCACATGCTGTAAATACATTGATCCATTATTGGTATGTTACACTTATCTTTCTCAGCCTCTTTCAGTTTGAAGAGTTTATAAATGCTACAGAAGCTTAGTATCTCTCTACCCCCACCTGCTGGTCATAGATGTTACCACACATGTTCATAGCCTCATTTCTAGCAATGCTACACAGTCAGGGAAATCAGGTTTGATAGGCCCCCAAGGGTAAAGGGACCATTATCTAACAATGTTCCAGTAAAAGCACCACTGAGTTTATTTATTAGAAGTAAACCCAAGGTGTACAATCATTATAGGCACCACACAGCAATGTTAGTGCTGCAATAAATATGTAGTGTCACAGTTCATTAGTAAACTTAAATTAATACATTTGAGACATATGAGATATGCGGCATTGTAGGACAACAACAGCTAGATTAGCTTCCCTCTGACTGTACAGTGCTGAGTAGTAACTCTTCTTATCTACCTCATACTGTACAATGCCTGCATTGTGCTATGGAGCAAAATAGGGTATATACTCACACACCCATATTATATACCCTAGATTAAGTAAACTGTTTCAGTGACACTTTATTTTAGTGCAGCTTCAGTAGAAAAGCTGTGCATTTACACGCTGCATCAAAAAATGCTTGGAAGACGGCTATTGTTGAAGCTTCAACAAACACTGCACCAAAACATCGCATGGTCTGCCATGTTTAAAAATGTACAAATAAATGATTCATACACAATACACAATACATAACATAATAAAAACAATCAATGATAAATTAAATCAATATAAAACTCACATTGTGAGTGTACATAGTTTGTATATATGCATATAAGTCTTGTACCAGGAATAAACAGGAAGTCTTTATTTACTGCTGAGAGAATGCATATGTCCATATAAAGAGGGTTGTCTCTCTGTATGAGGTCCCATGGATGGGCACTGAGCTCAAGGTCATATGTCAGATATGAACACATTTGGAATAGAATTACTTTACACTGAGGTGTAAATTGATGTTTCTCTCAAACAATATTGCCTTCATATTCTGTAGAATGATGTTTTATTACATTTAAATATTGATGGAGATATTTCTTTCAACAAAATAATGTCTATTTTGCTTTTTGTTTGTAATTGTCTGTTATTTGTCTCTGTAGTTTGTGTACCTATTGCTTTATTTAATGCTCATGTTCATATTAAAATGCTTTTTTGAAGCACTGAAAAACAAGTTTTGCTTTTTCATTTGAATAACAACTACAAGCAGATCGCTTCTGGTTGAGATGGGAGAGCTGCCTCTTAACAGAAGACGTATTAAGTTTGCCCTCCAGTTTGTGGGGGAGTGCCAAGGCCAAAGGGAGGGGCATCCAAGGAGGAGGCTGCTAGAGGAGCGCTGGGAGTCAGAGGTGAGAGGAAGGAAGACTTTGATCATAGAGGCGAGGGCTGAGGTCCCAGAGCTCAGACAGAAAGAGTGTGGTTGCTGGCCAACGGTGCCCACATGGTCCTTAGTGTTGACGTGGACTGGTCAGTTAAGGAGATGCTCAAAAAGAAGGGAATTCTGTGGATGCAGAGAGGGGAAGAGATGGCAGATCATGCAGACTAACTGATGGAACAGGTGTTTTTACATCTGACATATGGTCATGCCCTGAATCAGCCGCTGCCCTGACATCCCTGCAGTCATTCCTGTAGGCTTTTTGTGGGTTCTGGCCCATGTTGGGGTAATGGGGAAACAAGACTGCTGACCTGGTTGCCAAGGAAGCATTAAAACAGGGACAGTGTATATATTCAGCTAGCATTTGTTTTTTCGGAAGTCCGTAGTCTAATCAAAAAACAAGTGTACGCACAGTGGCAGAAGGAGTGGGACAGTGAGAAAAGAGGGAGACATAATTATAATATTCATATGCACTGTGGACTGGCTCTGATCTTCATCTGATTGGGAAGCACATAAATGACCAATGTTAAATCAGTGGCTAAGAAGAAACTGTCCATCAAGTTCAGTGAGCATAGAAGAACCCTTTTTTCTAAATATTTCTGTTTGGGATTTACGTCAGTGTCAATAAAAACCCTACTGGGACCACCAATGTCCAAGAAGTGTACAAAGCCCTTTTAACATTGTCTTTGATACTGGATTTAATTGAGACTCTGGTTTGAGTAATGTAGTATCCCATCCTCACCAGTGAAAGGCAGCAATGCGCCAGTTGGCGTGAAGTCTGCCGGAAATAACAAGAAGAAGAATGCTTTAGTAAACTAATCTCACGTGTAAAAAATGAAGCACAGAAAAAATAACGTGTCTAAAAAGGGCAAATTCAAGCCAGGGTCTAAAAAGAGAGAAAACAAATGTATCGTTACGTTTGACGACAAAGACCGACAGTAAGTCTACGCGTTTATACTTGATTATGTTTTTTTGTGTGTGTTAGCTAGCCACAATAGCATTAGCTTTCTACCAGTAGTCCCCCCCCCCTCTTTTTAAAAGCCATTACTTGAAATGTGTAAACTCATCTGAACATGTATCACTGATCACGATAGAATGTACGATACAAGCCAGAAGGGGCGTTGTTGGTATATTGTAGGTATGTTATTGTCACTGAATGTATAAATTAATTTGTATTTATTGTCAGGGATTATCTTACTGGATTCCACAAGAGAAAAGTAGAGAGGCGAAAAGCAGCAGTTGAAGAAATCAAAAGGAAAATAAAAGAGGAACAAACAAGAGTCCGGGAAGAAGTAATGACTGAAAAATCTATTTTTAACGACTGTTTGACTTGAGGTATTTAAGTGTTTTGTATTTCTTAGAGGCACAAAGAATACTTGAAGATGCTGAAGGAAAGGAAAGAAGCTCTTGGTAAGTTGTTTCGTTAAATTGGATTACTACAAAGGATATACAAATATAGAAAATGTATTTATTTATTGTTATAGTATTGCATTACTGCAGTATAACTATGTACATAATTGTGTAGTAGTGTTTCAGTTTATTAAAAGCTGTCATAAAATAAAACACTCATTTCAATTTTCAGAGGAGGACAAAGATGATCTAGAGAATGCCATAATTGCCACAACAGAGTCCGTGCAGTATGATCACCCCAATCACACTGTTACTGTGACAACCATCAGTGATCTTGATCTGACAGGCAGCCACCTTCTGCCTGTATCAGACCAGGTAAATGTTGTAAACACGATATCCTGTCTGTAGTCATTATAAAGGTTACACATTGTAAGGAATTAACTCTGCTCGAAGGTCAATGGAGAAAGTAATGAAGTTGATGGTGGTGACGAAACAAAGGAACAAGAGCAGAATGAGAAAACGGCCATGCCAAGGAAAGCTGGCAATCCCATCCTCAACAAGAAGTATGTTTCATTTCTACATATTGTTGCATTGTATTTTACAGAAGCCCTAAGAGGACTTACATTGCAACTTATATTTGATTTGTTTTCCTAGGTTCTTCTGAAATCTCGAGATAATTAAGACTAATAATAATAAGAATAATAAACAAAAAATAGCTTAATTATCTCTGGATTTTGGGAATAATCTTAAACTTAGAAAAATTAATAAAAATTAAGTTGCAGTGTAAGTCCTCTTGGGGCTTCCGTAGCATTTACCTACATTGTGCATTCTTAATCAAATCACAAATCACCCCTGAGCTTAAATATTTCTCTTTTGTTTCTCTTTTAGAATCCGCTCCCTAACGGCTTCACTCAACACATTCACCACCAAGCGGAAGAAAAAGGGGAAGCAGGAAGGCAGAGGAAGACGAGGCCGAATGACAGAGAGAGCCCCTGAAAAGGAAAGGAAGTCCAAAGGCGGGAAGACCACCAAGAGGCAAAGACGGCGACAGACGGGGAAGAACGAGTGTTTAAAATTGTGAACCTGACCTGAGACTGTGCCAAACATGGACTATTTATAATATTTCCCATACATGTGTTATGACGTCTTTTGTAAAAAAAAAAATGACTAATGGTAATTAAAGAATATGCTTTTTTTTTTACATAATCGAACGTGCATTGCTCATTTTGTATGTGTCTTAGATGTTTCTGGTTTCTTAAATGAAAAAGGGAAGTAACCCCTTGGCCGTTTCCTCTTAGCCCTGCATTACCTGTGAGTGACCAAACATTCAAGTTCTTATTCTGAGTTTCATCCATTGGTTTTAATGTATATGCAGCCCCCACCCACTTCAGTGTTTATTTATTTACGTTAACCTGAGCCTGCGAGTGCCAGCTGTCACTTGTATGAGCGTTTCATTTCGCTTTCTAAAGCCCATGATATTTAATACAGGTGCTCACATGAGTAACTGGTTGTCCACTAGCTCCATTTTGGATCAAAGTCTGTATTTGCATCCCATCCCCTGCAGAGTAAACTGAGAGCCATTATGGCTTCCGCTGATACCTCAGTTTCACTCATTGTAAGGCCAGCCAATGGGATGGATCTGGGAGTTAGGCAGAGGATAGTGAGCATGAGGCAAGAGGCATGTGTCTGATGGGGGTCTGAGGGACCATTCATCCTTTATGTGAAGCTGATTCAGAGCTGCTGCTGTCAGGTAAACCTTATTCTCTTATTTGTTTTATGTAACTACAGAGAATTCATGTTTTTATTGTATTACTCACTATTATATCTCACTTTTCCTTTCTTTATACGACCTACAGTTCATAGGCCTATACCATTGAAGCTGTCAGGTTACATTGCATGTGCTTTGTGGTGTGTTGTGGAGCTTAAACAAGGCACAATGTAGGACTGATGGATTGTGTTACACCATCCTTCAATGTAATTAGTTATCACCTTCCTACAGCTCTGCATTACACATGCAATTAACTATTTTGTTATACATGGTCTTAATTTAATGACATTACATACACATTGTAATCATTCTGTATGTATTTCTGTGGATTCTCAGTTGTGATGAGTTGACTGGGCTCACAATGCCCATCTCTCCAGATGAACCTGTGTGCCCCAAGTTCCAGCCCAACATCTTCGACCCCTCCCGCTGCCATGACTGCCTGCGCCAAAGGCACCTCCACACCGGCGGAGGGGAAAGCACTGAGGTAGCATTGCAGCAGAAGCCCACCGCAGACACTGAAGCTGGAACTAAAATAGAAATTAAAAGTGCAACTCGAAATGGGATTGAGCTGAGCAAAGGAGTATTGTTGACACCAATTCCATCCCAGACAGAGGAGAGGGACACCAGCAGTAAGGTAAGAAGGGAGGGCAGTGGAGGAGCTAAGAATAGAAACCAGTACACAGGGAAGATACTATATTGTAGATGATGCTACAGAAAGCAAAGACCAGCAAAGTCTAGTTAGAAGCACCAGAAAGTGAATTTACAGGGTTTGATCAGAAAAAATATAATAGTCAGTAATAGTCAGGGAGCAAATTGCTAAAAGGTCATGCACTGAGAATGCAAGGTAACACAGAGAGGCAAGGTGGCAGCCGCTACTCCTATTATAAATTTACAACAATGGATCACTTACTGGCCTCTTGGGAATCACTTGTAATATTAGACCAAGGATGGCCATGTGTCAATACAGTATCAAAAGTGCAGTGCCCTATCCAGAATATAGTTGATACCAATGACGCCACTGTATGAAGTAGCATAGCTTTTCTAGATAGGCCTATTTCTAAATATTTTATGTAAATTCGTGTGATATTGCATAGGATTTGATAAATTCTGACCAATTACAACAATACAAGTCACATTTCTTTATTTTAAAAGGGTATGATTTAGAAGTTGGAAAAGAGTCATGAAATGTTAATAAGGAAAGCTACTAGCAAGGTCGAGTTACAGAGGTGTAACCCTAATCGAACAGCAGACTGAACGTGGGAGTATGTGTCAGAGTAGACTGAGGGTACAGACACTATTGAGTTCAACATCCACCCTTAGGAAGACTGCACCAGAGATACCTACAGTACATAGACAGTTGAGGAATGCAGCTTTAAGATTGGCTCACATGTGAACTTGATGTCCTAGGAGGATTCGGACTCAGTGTTGAGTAGTTACTGCGATGTCAGTGGAGGAAAGCCTGGTTATAGGGAGAGCTCCTTGTGCATCCTGAGCCCCGACTGTGCACTTTACATCTGTGACGGAGACGACGACAACAGCACTGTGAGGTAGGCCTTTTCAAGTTCATGTGTGACCTCCCTAGTTCTATAACCCTCTATATTCTACACTAACACTGAATAACAAACCATTTTAAAAAGTCATGATTATATTAATGCAATTAAGTTTGCAAAAAAGGGCAAACATAACAGCATTTTTGCAGTACCAAGACAAAAAAAATATTGCAGTGCACATTTAATTAGTTTTTTGTTTTACACAAGGAAACTGATGGTGCAAATGTCATTAGGTTCTTAATTGAAGGACAGCTTTAATTTAGTAATTGGTCTAATTGCAAAACTGATAAGCCCTGGCATGGTAAACAATTGTTCTTCTCTTGTCAATATTTTTCTATATATTCTTTTTCCATTTCATCTCTTACGTCTTCTCTACAAAGTTCTCGTGACCAGAGTGACTTCCTTGAGTTCAGCAGTTCAGTCAGTGCAGAAGACGAATACCTGCCTATCCGTCGCCATTCAACCCATTTCAACATGACCCGACTTGACCCCCCACCCCACCGGCCCAACCCTCGGGTATGGATGGATGAAGCTCGGAGCAGAGATGCCTTTAGTAGGCATTCGGGTAGGTCATATTCAGTGATTTATCACTTTTTTTATGTTTATGTGACAGGTTTACAATGTTGTCCTAAGTATGTGTCCTCCAAACTGGTAGCTTTTTGGTCATTGATGACTAACTGCACTTAGCACAGTCCATATTCAGTTACAGCCAGAGGTGTTCTTTACTTGGTAATACTGTTCAATGTCACACTCTGAGGTGTCTAAAGACAATTATTGGTAACCCTATATAGGTGGGTTTATGTCAGGAAACCACAGCTAGTTACCTAGTACTTGAAATCCTTTCTAATTCTGGTACACTTCCTGGATGCTATCTTCTTCCAGGGTTAAAAGAAGACAAAGAGAAACGAGAAAGTGGCTATTTCTCTTTAGGAAGGGCATCAGGTGCCCGCTCAATCCAGGACAATAGCCCACCTGGTCCTTACCGCCATATTGAAAAAGGGCACCCTATCTTTAACCACAGAAATGTTGAACCTAAAGATTCCGTCCCGTTCAGGAACCCAAATCTTGGCATTGCATCAGAAAGACTCATACCAGAGCCTGAGCTTGAAGATGAGCTCATTGAGATTCCTCCTCCAGACCCTTATGAAGTAGCCGTTGAGGTTGAGGCACAAGTCGGCCCACGTTCACCAAGTCCTACACCATTTAGGATTGCAGAGTCACTGGCCTCGACCGGTCGGAAAGGGGTTAACAGTTCATACGGAAGAAGAAGCCCAACTTCTCAAATGTCGTCATATCAACAGTCTGGGCGATTTGATTCTTCCAGGCATGGCTCTGCTCTGCAGTCACGGGCCTCATCTCCAACACGTGGTAGTTTAACATTCAGGCGCAGTGAGTCCACAACTTCCCTCAACCGACGCAACATTGATGGAGGAGGCAGATCTCGAGCAACAGAGCCAGTATCTAAAAGCTCTTATGCCCAGAGAGGTGACTCAGGAATCATGCCAAGAAACTTTCAATCTTTTGCCAGTTCATTGAAAACTCAGTCAAACACAGTTTCAGATTTTAGAAGTGCCTTGCGAAAATCTGAAGGAAGTGGGTCTTTAAGTGGACGTGCACAGCCCAATAGAACCTCTTCTCCAACAAGGAGTGACTACAACCAAGGCCAAACGTCTCGCAGAAAAACTGAAGTTAACAGTGGTGCATCTTATGCACGTGGTCGTGAAAGTCGTACTTCATCTCCAACACAGAAGACTGCAGAAAGTATGAGCAACAATCGGAGTGCCTCACTGCCAAGAAGAACTAATGACACAGCAGGTCATTCCATCCTTCGTAAATCAGAGTCTGTTTGGTCTCTTAATGGACGTGGCCACCCTGGACGCTGTGGCTCTCCTATAAGAGAAGGCTACGACATTGAAAGTCAAGCTTTGCTCCGTAGTCAGATTAGTAATTTTGGAACAAATGATCTCGAAGATGAGAGCCCTCCCATGTCTCCTACTCCAAGTAAATCTGTACTTCGTAAGCCTGAGGCTGCCAGCAGCAGTCGGAACCATGAAAGCCGAAGTTCATCTCCTGGAAGAACAGGTTACAATAATTCAAGCCAGCTTCGAAGAGCAGACACTAGTGGGTCATTGTATAGCCGTGACAATCAAAGTATTTCTCCGGAAAAAAGGAGTAACTATGGTTCAAGTCAGTTACGGAGAACTGAAACAAGTGGGTCTCTGTATAGTCGAGGCCATGAAAGCCAGAGTTCTTCACCTGGGAGAAGGGGTTATGAACGGAGTAACTATGGTTCAAATCAGCTTCAAAGAACAGACACTAGTGGGTCACTGTACAGCCGTGGTCGTGAAAGTCGTAACACCTCCCCGGGGAGGAGAAACTATGAAGGTTCTTCTCAGTCTCTGCTCCGGAATTCTGAGGGTAGTGGCTCAGTCAGAAGCCGTGATAGTCGCAATTCATCACCTTCAAGAAGAAGTTATGATTCACCTGAACCACGCACACTAAGGACAGAAAGTAATCGTAGCTTTTCTCCATCTAGAAGAGGCAACAAAGACCCTCCTGGATACTCAGTCCTTCGAAATGCAACAAATGGAGACTCAAGTCGTTCCTTCCAGAGAAAAGACACTTATACTGAATCAAAATCAGAGACCAATCACTCATCTCGCTCCTGGAGAGAATCAACTACCTCAAATCGCAGGTCCTCTTTATCTTGTGCTGCGTCACCCTCTAGACAAACTACCAACGGGAACAGGGTGTCTTATGTTACTATGGAAACACACAGGAACACAGGAAGTGTCAAATCTGGAGTCAGTAGGCACAGTAACGAGGATCGATGCCCTTCTCCAAAAGACAAGCGGTCCAGTCAGGCATGGGGCTCACCTCCAACAGCTAAGGTTGACATGCAGAGGCACACTTCCTCCCAGAGCTCTATGGAGTCTTCTGAGTCTGGCCATCTGTCAGTGGGCTCCACTGGACGCCACAGAGAGGAGTACGCCATCATGGCCGAGCTGCCAAAGGTTAAAAAGATTCATCAGAGCCAAACAGAACGGACACACAATCAGCAACTTTTCAAACCAGCCAGGTCAGTTTCAAAACTATGAATAGCTAATACAACATGTCAGTTTATTTACATTGTGTGTTTATTTTGTTGTTTTAGTCATTCTGTGAGTAAGCAGCCCTCCAGAGAGTGGGATGACACGGGGGACACTGATGCAGGCTGGCAGCATGGTGGCAGTGGCTATCTGTCACGAACACACTCCTCCACTTCACTGCATGTAAGTTGTGAGAGCCAGACGGTGTTGTGGATGTGCTGTATCATTTTAAACTATACCATGAGTTAAGGTGTGTTTTTCATTAATTTGGACCATTATAGAGATTATAAAGTGTATAGTGATTCAGAAGTATGGACATAAAAGTCTGCACTATGCTGGTATGTTTGGTTTCATGGTTTATAATATGCTAACCAAACCACGTCCTTAAATACCGCACATTAAAAAAAACAGGGCGGTTTTTCCTGTTTGCTCAGTCCGATATTGATTATCTTAATAACCACCATCTGTTCATTTTCCAGAGGTCCAGCAGTCCAACCACAGAAGAAGGAACTTGGAAAAGCACCCACAACAGGTCAGAGCAAATGCAGGTATGTCAGTACAAGCATTTCTGCATTGCATGTCAATTATGTAGCCTTTTATTATGTTTTATATTTAACATAAATTTTGGCTTTCCCCATGATGTAGCCTAGTTTATGGTGACAATAGTTGACTTTCTAGTTTTATTGCTTTTAACCATTTCCACCCACGCATCATTTCCTACAGACATGCATCCACATCTTTCAGTGGCTGACTGTTTTGCACCTACACCCTTAAGGCATTGCATAAGGCTTGACTGAGCTTTGTCAAATGTGGTCTGCTGGGGCATGTGTTGAAATTCCTGAAGCGAAACCAATAGCTACCAAAAGAGGATTTTGGAGAGGGACTGTGCCACTTGACAGCTCTTTAGTTCAGTCCATAAAATACAGCTATCAGACCGAAGAGATGCCACTAAAGATTTCACATTTTAACATAAGATTTTAACTTTAGTTTGTGTGTTCAGCATCTGCACAGAGTGAGACCTCATTGCATTTATACAATTATCGGACACTTCTGTGAACTAAATCAAAAAGTAAAATTAATTTTGAGTTTGCAGACATTAGCAGGTCTACTTTGGTTACTGTAAATCCTCTGCCATTATCTACAACCAGCAGCACAACGTGTTTCTGAGTCGTGGGCTTGTTTTCTCAAACGATCTTTGCGGATCCGCCCAGGTCAGGAGGAAGTGGCAGACAGGGCACCCACTGAGCACTGAGCAGCGAGCGAAGAGACTGCAGTACGGTGGATATACACTGAGAACAACTTTTTAGACACTTATGAGATAATACTTTTAAACTTCAACCTGTTAGTTTGAGTTTTTGTCGAGTGGACTCGCTGTTCGCTGAAAGCCAACAGGACTTTCGTCGCAGGCAGGTCGCTTGATAAAGTTAAAATGGAGATGAATGGCGGGCTTTTATCTATTTTCGACTAACATACATCAGGATAACAGTGACTTATTAGGCCGTTTTACCTGTAATAGTTGTACTGTGGCATTGAGTAACCACTTTTCTTGCCTTTGACCTGCCGTCCGTGGATCCTGTTATCATGACGGTAAGTTGCTTTGTTTTTCCTGCTGTCACCTCGTTCACTCTCCTTTCATCACTTAAGAAGTTGGCCGCCATGTGTAACTTGGCGTAACTTGTCCATACATAATTAAGATACAATTTTCATTTTGAAATATTAAATTGGTTCTGTGGAAAGGGAACATAATAAGTGTTCTGCAGACGTTTTAGTATTAGTTTTCGAGGCGTGGTACGGTTTAATCTACGTGCCCCGTGTGTTGACAGTGCCTGCAGCTTTTACTGTACGCGTCACATTTTACGTCCATTTGTGACACATTGCCCGTGTTTGCACAAAGACATGCGAGTTACCCTTTACACTACTCAAACATCTATATAACCATGCATTTAAGTTCGCATCTGGCACTTCTACCAATATTGTAAAGCGTGAATGTGGACATCTATTCAACCAGACAAGTACAGAGCAGAACAATAGATCATATAATAGTGCAGAAGAACAAGACTAGGCAGGAGTAAACAATTGTGCTTTTATTTTATTTTTTTATAGTAACCAGGATTTATTTCTAAAACTGTCACCAGTGAGTGACCTCCTTCCTCCTGTCTGTGACCTCTGAAGGCAGGGTCATTGATCTTGCAGTGCACAACAATGGGGTCCACTGTGCCATTAAGCTCATACATAACCAGAGTGATTCTCCTCTTCCTGGTCACCTTCTGCTCTGCCATTTGACCATATTAAATGTCCGAGATCTTATTACTGCTCAATATTTCTCTCTTGAGCATACATGCATTATTTAGTTCATTTTATGACAAAATGCAATGATGTTGAAATGTAGGCCCATAATGCTCTTTTGTAATAAGTGTTGCAATCTTGAATGAGTGGTGGTGATATGGCATATTTGGATTTACCAGACCATTTAATGCCTTTTAAAAGAGGAGATTACAAGCGGAAGCCCGAATAATTGGATGAATGTGGGTGTGTTACATTCTTACCACTAAGCCCAGGTGTGTACCAGTAAATACACAACAAACATGCCTCTCCATCAAGAACAGTTCGGAGTTAGGCTAATAAAACTGCACTATAAAAAGGTGTAGGTAATAAGTGCTCAGCTGAAGATGAATGAACGTAAAGAATGTGCTACGTGCCTGTGTAAGAGACATAATCTCAGTGTGGAATGTACAATGGAAAGGAATGGCTAATCTTAATCTGGAGTTTTTGTTTGCCTGCAATGGGCAACCTGTTTTTCATATAGATTTGAAAAGATATTGCAGTATTTTATTGGGTACTACTGTATGAATATAGAAAGCAGTTGTTATGATAGAAATCAGTTTAAACGTAACAATATTTTGCAGGTGAAACTAGTATTGAGTTGACATCATAACCTACAGTAATTCAAAAAAGAAAAAACAACACTCTCATTTTGTTGCATATTTGAAAAATGACATCTTGTTTGTGAAGACAGATGTAGTAATCACTATTCTAAATCACATTTTGCAAAATCATAACGTTAAATGATTGAAAAAATGTCTTCAATGTTCTTCTTAGTCTTTACACAGCAAGGACCACTTCAGAATGTACATTGGGGCTAATCCAGGTCTAAACCAAGAATTGTATTAATACAGAAAAAAACACAAAATGGTACTAAACCAAGTCTGTGATGTAGGTAGTCTGTAGTGGCGAGGGGAGGGACTAAAGTAAAAACTCAACCACTATTGATCAAAGTGATAACACACAGACTTTTATCTGATGTTGCTATAGAGGTCAGGGAAGGGACTAAAGTAAGAATAGTAATCATGACAGTTTACCTACCTTCCATCAGAGAACAGGGTCAGGTCAGGGTCATTTTTTTCAAAGAAAATGTATATATTTTTATAAGTGTTGAGTTCTACACTTGGGATGGCTGAGATGATTGTGTGTCTTATTGTTGTCGGCAAACCTAAAGCGTGCCCATGGTAACAGTGACACGATTGCTCACAGCACCGGTGGTTACCAGGACCAGGGGCAGCGGGAGCCTGACAAGATGGGTTTTCAAATGTACATATCTCAGAAGAATCCATCTTACAGGGCAATATTACCATTAACCAGGACTAAAATATACTGCTAGATAGTACCTGGATAGTGTTACCTGAACCATTGTTTAAAAACCACTGGCTTATATCTTAGAACTGTATTGTATGACACACACAGCCCTAGTTCAGTTGCACTGATCTTCTTTGCCTCAACTTTACTGCCACACTTGTTTCCTGTTATATTCACACTTCCATCTACAGTCTGTTATGGTGTGTTCTACTGTGTTCTACGAAACAAACATTGAAATCAAGGTCATAAGAAAGTAACACTGTATTTCATCTGTTTTTAGCCTGACCTACTAAACTTCAAAAAGGGCTGGATGTCGAAACTGGATGACAGCGGAGAGGTACAATATTGACTCTTCTCTAAATGATGATGTGTATAATGTGAGAGCAGCAGGGATCTCCTCACTTTGAAAGTTGAATACATAATTTTTTCCCCCAATTTTGTCACAATTGCGGCTCAATTATTGTTGTGCAGTGGGTTTCAAATTGGGTATCACTGCCTGTCTGTACTAAACTACACAACATTACCTAGCTAAAATGTCAAATTTGGGGAAAAAATGAAATCTTGAATTATGTTGGAATAGAACAAAGGCAGCATTATAGTGTGACTGTGTTTTTGCCTTCATTAGTTTGATATCCAGGTTTACCAGGTCCTATTATCTCTGAGTTGAGTCTGCATGTCATGGCATACCTTTTATTATTCCATTTAAAGGGTGATTATATAGAACTAATGCACTATAATACACTATGGCGCCCACAGTTTTCAGTCACTGCAATCATTATAAACATCCTAGTGTGGGTTTACAGCTACAGTTACAGCATAAACGATATGGTGTCTTACTGTGAGAGGTTGCCATACCTTTAGCCAAATATTTTTTTTACATCTAGTCAAACCTGTGTTTGACTTATAATAATGTGACTTAAATGTGACTTGTAATAGTACATCATTAGCGGGTATATTAACACATCCTCCTTTTTACACTTGTTGCATATGATGTGTGCTACATCTTAACATGGATGTCTGTATCAAAGTAAGATTGTCTAATTTGGTACTTGTGGTCAAAGATTTTAGTAGGGATGCACCGATATAGAATTCCGATATTCTCAATTACTAATTTGGCTGATGCCGATATTGATACAGATATTTGGTAAACATATTTCAGTTGGCTATGAAACGTCTGCATATACATAACTGCTTTAAACATATTAATCTGTAAATATTAGTTTTACTTCATTTAGAATTAGACTTTTTTGAATGGGCTTTTCTTTCTCTGACTGTTTCTAAACCTAAATATTAGGTTTCCATCCAATACCAACATCAGTCAAAAATGATACCGATGTTGAGCCGATATATCTGTGCATCCCTAGTTTTTACTTCTGTGGACTAACTGAACCCTTTTCTCCTGTTCAGTGGAAAAAACATTGGTTTGTTTTGACTGACGCCGGACTGAAATATTACAGAGACTCGACTGCAGAAGAGGTACTTGTTACTTTTAAACTTTTCTTTTACCAAAATGCCATCACTTTACGCATTAACAGAGTCTGTGTGCAGAAAGATGACTTGGACGGGGAGATCGACCTTAAATCTTGCACCAAAGTGTCCGAGCTAGATGTGGAGAAGAACTATGGTTTTCAGATACATGTGAGCGTAACATTGGCCGCCTTTGTGTGCCTGTATTGTTGCACCTAAATTTCATTCTTTCTTTTCATTCTTATCAACTGACCACACCTAGCCTCGATATCTGTGACATATTTCTCATATCTTGTGGGCTTACCTTATCTGCTCCATCTACAGTATTCGATGTCTTACACCTGGTTTCTCCCTTAGACGCGGGAGGCTGTGTTTACACTCTCGGCCATGACAGCTGGAATAAGGAGGAACTGGATAGAAGTTTTAAAGAAATGCGTTCGACCTACTAGCTCTCCAGACCTCACACAGTAAGTATAAGATTAATTTTCTTTATTAGGTCCTATGAATGCAAAATATTCTGGTTAGAGTTCCAAAATGATAGAATTGTGAGTATTTAGTGGTAGATCAGAGTGGTAGATCAGAGTGGTAGATCCGAGTGGTAGATCCGAGTGGTAGATCCGAGTGGTAGATCCGAGTGGTAGATCCGAGTGGTAGATCCGAGTGGTAGATCCGAGTGGTAGATCCGAGTGGTAGATCC